>APFE030941518.1:112008-135158 GCA_000404065.3 Pinus taeda
TGTGTCTCTCAAGCCCGAAAAAGTATAAAATAATACTTGAGAGAACCGCTTGATCTTTACGACCAAGGAGTACTTTTCGTAATTAGTGCCTTTGATCCGAAAAAAGTAAAAAAGCGATCAATGACACGTCGTTTTATGACCAATATTGAATTTGAAATGACAAAAATCCGGCAACCTTTTCATGTTTTTACTGTCAGAAAAGGGCTGTAAGAGGACCGTCTTTTTAGTTCCTTTTTAACGAGTTTAAAAAGAAAAATTCGGAAATCTTTTAATATTTTAGGAGTCAGAAAAGAGCTTAAAGGTGACTCTAATGTTTTTTCGTCGAAAATGACCTATTTCGCCTGAAAAATCCGTTATCCTGAACAAAAACTCAAACATTACTCATACTTGTTTAAAATGGATAAAAATGCTGCAAAACTTACCTTTCTAAAGTGAAACATAAACAAATTTACAATTTATCTATTCAAAAAACTTATAAAAAGGGCTTTCGTCAATTAATTTTTACCGTTTGAGATTTGGGTGAGGAAAAAGGGCTTTTGGTCAGAAACTTCCTGTGAATATTGCGGAAAATCCATCCGTCAGAATCGAGCGTCGTCTCCTCCAGGTAATCCACATCATCCTATTCTTCAATTTCATTTGTTTCAAATTGTTTTTAGGATTTCATTTCATTTTTTTTAGGAGTTTTAAGGTCAAAAACCCGTGCGCGGGGGCCCACAGGTGTAACACAGGGGACCTACGTACCCCAACTTTTTAGCAATGGGAAAAAAGTTAGGCACTGTCTCTAACAAGGAGAGTGCGTACCCCGCGCAAAGGTTTTTAAAACCTACCAAACTCAAATTTCACTCAAAAATTTCAATTTTATATATTCTAATTCGTCTTTTTACTAAATGTAGGGTAAACATCATGCTTGATTGGCGAGAACAGGAGCATGAGGATGTAGATCTCGCCGCGATAAGTCATCAACCTTTGATTGATGCATTGAAGGCATGCGGCTTGTACAAATTCTGGGCCATACCTGGCATGAGGGCACAGGTGGACTTTCTGCAGTGACTAGTAGATAGGTGGAGCATACAAGACCAATGCTTCTTCATTGGTGGTCACCAGCTCGAAATAGAGTCGGTAGACATATACTTTTTGACTAGTTTGCCTAAGAGAGGTGAACATTTGACTCTATTTGGGGCTAGGGCAGGTGGCCAGTCTGTCGATAGCCTCCGACTAGAGTACTACAATGTCCAGACCAGAGACAAAGGGATAGATATCAAAACCATATCTTGTCCTGAACTCATGGTGATTGTGTTTACAGTTACTAGACTCTGCGGGAGCGAAGCACTACATGTAGCCACTGGATCCCAGATGCGGATGGCAGTTGACTGCTTTCGAGGCAACATTTTCAACTGGTGTGATGCTGTGTTGGCTAATATAAAAGGCCCACTAACTAGGGCCAAGAATGGACAACTGAAGACCTTTGGATATGGTGCTTTAGTTGTGAGATTTGGTCTGGAGAGGGTCCCGATGTTGGTCCCATAGCACCTCACTGTTGGAGCTGGACTTCCTCGAGAGCCCAAACTGATGCGATGGGTTGCAGTTATGGCCTGTCATCCTGATGAGTGGGCAGAGATCGTTCGATTCAAACCTGAGTATTTCCAATGCTTGGAAAACCAGGTTTTTGTTATTCAGGACTTTCCTTATGCTGGGGTAGATTTTCACGGTGACCCAGACATGGCTCCTCCACCAGGAGAGCAATGGGATGACTCAGGTAAAATCATTTTCAACATTTTTCCTAATTTAATTTTTTTTTGTTTTTATCTCATCCCAAAATTGATAGTAAAAATTTCAAATGCAGATGCAGGTCCATGGCAACCAGCCACTCTCCGACCTTACGAGAGGAAACAACCAGCTACAGCGGCACCATCCCCATAGGACGAATCAATAGAGACTTTGGCTGAATTGGAGAGCCATCTAGAGCGCTTGACGGGAGACATTCCGGAGACCAGCATAGATGACATTCCTCGTCGACTTCAACGCTATGTGATTGGGGTCCTAGGACCTTTTAGGAGGTTCCTTTGTAAGGTGGCCCATGCAATGGTTTCTTATCGAGATCATCACCAGTGATGGGATGATCACCTATTGTAGACACATATGACATTTTTGCTTTTTGTACTTATCATTTTTGCCGATCATAAGGTGTTTTTCAACCTATGATCGAGGATGATGTATATTTTGACACACTCCTATATTATACTATATCACTATTACCGGCTTATCTTGTTAAACATGTTATGGAATGTTTTTAAATTTACTTGTATGATTATTGCAAATGTCTACTTAACATTCGAGAAGCAATTGCATATGCTAATGTATTTAAAGATCTTGGAATATGTTGATATTCAATATAGTCAAATTCACGTTCCAAGAGACGCACTCTCAAAAATAATCTCAAAAACACTGGATTTCTAATTGCATATACTCTATTAAGCTGTAATACAACGAGTTCAGAATCTAACCTCACTATCAAACTCCGAATCCCAAACGAAATAGATTAAGATAATAACTCAATCACTGGACTATACTCTGCAATGTTGTTCGTTGTTTGACCGAGGCTTACCCATGCATAGATACCAACTCTTTAGAGGGCGAATAAATAACCCAAGTTGCGGAAGAAATATTATGTGTACTACGACAAGCACCATCAGCGAAACCAATGTATGTTTGGAGAGGCATCGACATATGCATTATCAAGAGTAAAACCAAGATAAGCAGGAATAATGAAGAAAAACACTCTCTAAGATAAGCACACTTTTTAATCTAAAACACACCAGCTAGAAAGAAAACTAACCTAACTAAAAATCTCCACACCCATTCTTAAGCATAATACCTCTTCAGGTAAAGACCATTTCTGGGTTTACCTAAAGAGACCCCGTCAAAGTCTACCAATTCATAGGCCCCTTTTGCTAGCTTTTGCTTGACAACATAGGGACCATGCCACATAGGCACAAATTTTCCAGCGCCTAATTTATCATTTGCATGATCGTACAGTAAGACTAGGTCTCCTTCTGAAAAATTTCGAGGGGTCACATTTCGATCATACTGAGATTTAATACATTTTGCATGAGTTTCAATCACTGATGCAGCATCACGTCGATTCTCATCTAGTTGAGCCAAGTATAACAAACGTCTTTCCTCTTTGGAAGTGGCTGGAAGTAACTCAATGGCCATTTGTAATGACGAGATTTCGCACTCAATGGGTAACACAGCTTCCAGACCATAAACTAGTTGGAAAGGAGTGAACCCTGTTGACGTTTTTACTGAGGTTCGATACGCCCAAAGCGCTGAAAATAGCATGTTATGCTAATTCGACCGATGAATCCCAATGATTCGTCGGATCATGATGACTAGAACTTTGTTGATGGCTTCAACCAGACCATTAGCTTGTGGATAATAAGGAGTTGAACTATCGTGACGCAAGCCAAGCTGGCTTGTAAGTTTAGTCATCATAACGTTTCAAAAATGACGCCCATGATCAATGATAATCGCTTGTGGAACACCAAACCTAGCAATTATATGATTGAACACGAAAATCGTAGCTGTTTTTCCATCTGCCTCAAATGTAGGCATCGCCTCGGCCCACTTGGTAAAATAATCTATCGCAAGGATGATATATGCATGCCCCACGGCCGAGTGAGGGTTACATGTAATAAAATCAATACCCCATTTGGCAAAAGGACCAACAACAATTATAGGGTGAAGAGGAGCAGGTGGAGCGCGCATCTTTCGATCAAAAATTTGGCAGTTGTGGCATTTTCGGACCGCGATAATATAATCTTTAAACATAGATGGCTAGAAGTAGCCAGCGCACAATATCTTTTAGGATGTGGCATACCCAGACATATGACCGCCACATGCTCCAGAGTGACGATCATTTAGGACCCTTTTAGCTTCCTCATGAGTTAAACAACGTTGAAAAATGGAGTCCGCCCCACGATGATAAAGAGTATCTCCAATAATTCTGAATTGTTGGGACTGGAATCGTATTTTTCAATGTTCTGACCTTGAAATATCTGGCCGAAAGGATTGGGTTTGGAGATAAATGATGATATCCCCGTACCACGGATCTAAAGTGCTGATTAGAAACAAGGGTTCGTCCGCAATGGGCTCCTTCGCCACAACTTCCGTGTCAGCACGAGGGAAGTCACACATTAATTCCGCAAAAACTAAAGATTTCTTCGACTTAGATTTTTCAAATTCCAAGTCGAACACCTGCAGGATCACAATCCATTTGGAGTACTTGCCCCCTAGCAATTGCTTGGTCAAAATATAGATCATAGGGTTGTAATCAGAAATTACTGTAGTTTTATGTCGTAAAATGTAATGACGAAAACGTTGGGCAACTTGAACAGCTACCAATGCCAATTTCTCCACATTTGAGTATTTTAGCTCAGTTGGATTTAAAGTTCGACTAAGGTAATATATCACATGTTTAGTACCGAATTCATCTTCCTGAACTAACACCATTCCAATGGTGGAATGGGAGGCGGCGAGATACAAGAAGTAGTCCTGGTTGTAGTTGGGAGGATGCAATAACGGTGCATGGGTCAACGCGTGTTTTAGTGCATCAAAATATTTCTCAGCTATCTCATCCCAAAAGAATGGATTATTCTGTTTCAACAACCAGGTAAAACCCTTTGTGATCTTGGTGCAGTTAGGAATGAATCGACGTAAAAAGTTTGCTTTCCCTTGCAAACTTTGGAGTTGGCAAAGACTCGAAGGAGGAGGTAATTTGACAATGGCTTCAACCTTCAAGGGATCGACGAGAATGCCGGCTTTCGAAACAACAAACCCCAGTAACCGACCCATTTCTATACAGAAAACACACTTGTGTGGGTTCAACCTAATCCGATAATGCCTGCATCTCATAAATATTGCACATAAATGAATGAGATGATCAGCTCAACGTAATGAATGAGTAGGCAAATCATCGAGATAGGGTTGCACAATGTGCTTGATATCATGAAAAGCATAAGACATGGCCCTTTGAAAAGTTGCCCCAGCGTTCTTGAGCCCAAAAGGTAATTTGCAATAAGCAAATGTCTGCCATGGACAAATGAAAGCCATTTTTGGTTGATCAGTAGGTAGAATATTGATTTGATTGTATCCGGAAAAACAATCCATGAAGGAGAATATTTCACTGCCGGCACAATCATCAATGATTTGATCGATATAGGGAGTTGGGTAATTGTCCTTTGGACAGGCTCGATTAATGTCCCTCTAATCGATACATATTCTTATTGTCCCTTGATTTTTATTAACAGGAACAATATTCGATACCCAATCCGTTAACGGAATTGGATAAATGAAACATTCTTTGAGTAATTTTTCAACTTCTGCTTTAATTGCAACAGCTTTTCTTGGGTGGATCTGACGCAAACGTTGCCGGACGGGTTTAGCATCTGGGTAAGTTTTGATTTCATGAACAACAATTTTGGGGTCAATTCCTGGAATTTCCTCATATGACCAGGCAAACACGTCACAGAATTCTTGAAATAGGGCCTTATATGTTTGAATTTCATCTTCCGTACAAGCAACACCTATATGAATGTTTTCAACAATTCCAGGCTTAACCGAAATGTCAATAGGAATAGTTCGAGAAATATTTCCCAAGTTTAACTCTGAATCAGGATTTTTCATTGGATTCTGAGCTTCCTTGACATATTCAGTCGTAAAAACGGATGAAAAATCATTTTCAAAATGATCACTCTCGGGTTAAAACGAATATCTATGATGAAGATCTTCCCATGGTAAATCATCGACGCATAGGATTTCACGAATTTTCTCATCAGTGTGAACAAGTTCAGAAAACGTTATTGAATCCGAGTTTGAGATTGAAAGTGATTCCTCATGGACCACGTCCATTAAGTCAATTTCCATTGAAGATGTGTCGGAAAGTGACTGCAAGGCCTGATATGCAATTTCATATGGACTCAAAGGCATAACATCACCAAATGAGTCTATCTCAGATTGAGAAGGTACGATCCAAGGATCATCATAAACAATGGTGTCTGACGAAATCATATGAATGGTTGCAATAGAAGACGATGCATTGATAGGAGGAAAAGGAAAAGTTCCCAGTAAATCGACATCTTTAACTAGTCCTACTCCAACATTCTTATATGGGATAGTCGTTTTACCGACATGCTGAATGCTTTCAGAAGAGGCTGGGTCGAATGAAAAGTAAGTCAGCTGGTCTATGGTTACAATCTTTCCAGTATGAGGGAATTTTATAAGCTGAAGGACCGATGAAACAACAGCTGTCATAGCGTAAGACCAACTACGACCCAAGAGAAGGTTGTAATCTAGAGGGGCATCAACCACCTCCATATCTAGATTAACGGTTTTTGTCTTCAACCCCTATAGGTAAATCCTGTAGAATGCCAAAAGGATAAAACCCACGGCCATCAAAGGCCTTTAGAATCGTTGGGGATTGATTTAGCGAAGGAGAACCAAGCGATCTCCAACACTGTATCGACATAATACACATTAAGGCTCCCTCATCAATCACAGTCCTATGAACAGGTCTGTTTTTTACTATCACTGGGATCTGGAAAGCCATTTGATGAGGTAAGCGCGGTGTACTATTTTCTAGATCGAAAATTCTAAGGTTCGAGTCCTGAACGTCAACAGCTCCTATAACCGACAAAAGTAATTTACGCTGTGCTGGACATGATTGCAGCACTTCCAAAGCCGACATTGCTAAAGGTGAAACAGCTAAATCTTTAATAATGTTATAGTTCTGAGCCACTCTCGCATGTGGATTGAAGTAGACTTTCGAAGTATACCCTTGGCGGGCGGTTTGATTACTAAGTCTGGATTAGGTTTCTCGATCTGTAGCGGATCGGAACCGGGAGCTGAGGTTGATGGGTTAGAATGAGAAGATTCTGCTTCTTTACCATCAACAGGACTTTTACTTTCATAATCATGCAATCGAGTCGCAATCCTAACATGGGACATCATCAGTATGGGTTCTTCGTTGGCATTTGAGGAAGAACCTATCATCTTACTGTCTTGACTTGGAAAAGGATCATTCAAAACAGCAGGAGTTTGGGAACCTTTGACAATTTTCGCAACCTCTGCATGATGAGGGCAGTCTCTTGTAAAATGCTCTTCGTCACAAATGAGACAAGGATAACGAGGTTTGTGTTTCTCATCAGTTGATTCCACTTTTTTTGGTTTCTATTTTGAATTTTTATCTGTTTTATTCTTCTTCTTCCCTTTCTTCTTACCACCATATTTTGATTTGGCTGTAGATGACTCTACAACATGAATATCGGTGGAAAGTTCCACAGAAGAAGAATTCTTGGAAGATAGGAGAATCTGGCAAGGTACCAATCATACCATCATACCATCAGCGGCATGAGACCCTGAAGGAGCTGCAGGGATTTGATTTTGCTTGGGAAGATCGGGGATTTTCTCGTGTAACGTACCTGACTGAGTATAAACTAAGTCAAGGTATTGTGCTTGAGCAATTAATTGCTCCTCAGTAATGACTCCGACCTTAGCTACATCCTCAGTGATCTTGGGCAGTAAAGATTTTACAAACCATTCAGCTAAGATCTGATCCGGGATAAAAACTTTCACTAAATGCCGTCGACGTCTCCATTCATGAATGTGATCTGAAATGTAAGTGGACGTTGACTGATTTAACGAAGTCAATAATTCCGTGCCATTGTCATATCTGACTGGAAACTGAAAATGAGTTAAAAACGAAGTAGCTAACTGACTAAAGTTATAAAAAGTGGCTCGCGATAACTCAATGTACCACTTGGCCGCAAGACCAATTAGAGTGCGCTGGAAAAGTCTTAAACGGATTGAATCATCTGAAATGGAACTAGACGCACACCAGAGGTGATAAGTCATCACATGGTTCGACGAGTCCTCTCCTAATTTGCCTTCAAACTTAGGAATATCACTAGGCAACTTATTTGGCATTGGCGGCCAAAATGGAAGATAGTTAATTGGATCGTTCGTAAGGCGCGTCAAGTCAGGCAAGTCCAAAGTTGCGATAAATGGTAACTGATGATTAGGGTCCCTAAAACTCTGGGTCGTCGACCAGTCCCAGGAGGAGGATATCCAGGATAACTAGGAATTGGAATTGCATTAGGGATATTATATCCTCCCGGAAAACTAGGATTAACTGGACCGTACTAGGGTTGTTTAGGTTGTTGATATGTATACCCAGGGTATGGTTGATACTGATAGACTGGCTGTTGCACAACAGGACCGAATTTGTACTATCCCTGGTATGGTTGATAAGTAAATTGAGGTTGACTTATGACGACCGTACTTGAACCAGGTTGTCCTACAGGCATCTGAACCGAAGTGTGAACTGTGGGTCCAGACTGAGGTAAATATGTTTGAGGAGTTGATACAGGAATAGTAGAAACCGGAGCTGTCGATACTCCAGATGTAGGTGAGGTAGATTGAACAGATGTTGCAGCAGTTGCAGCAGCCATTTGAGGCGGAGTACGTGGAGTACTAGGCCCAGGCTGAGAAACTATAGAAGGTGCAGAAGTTTGAATAATAGACTGGACAGGTTGCTGGGGTGAACCAGAGACCAAGGGTTGTCCAGTTTGAGATGAAAACTGTACATTCAGTTGCAAGACCTGTTGGGATTGAGATGGATCCCACACTAAGTTCATTCCGGGGTATGGACCCATAACAGGTTGAGAATATTGAAGAACATAACCGGGTTGAGGGTAGGGTTGATAATTCAACGGTACATTCCCAGATCCTTGAACATATGATTGATCGGAAGGTGGTTGGTAACCTTGGGTTGGGTACTGACCTTGGGGTTGATAACCCTGAGGCACGTACTGATACTGTGGTTGACCTTGAGGTACATATTGATACTGGGGTTGACCTTGAGGTACATATTGAGTCTGGGGTTGACCTTGAGGTACATATTGAGTTTGGGGTTGACCTTGAGGAATGTACTGTCCCATAGGTACGTATTGTCCTTGAGGTTTCCCCCCAGGCGATACTTGATGATTTTGAGGCTGCCCCCCAGGCAGTGACTGGCCACTTTGAGGTTGAGGATTGGGAATAATACCCAACATCATGAGAATATCTTCTACACTCAATGGCTTAGTACCATTATTTCCAGTTAATAACCCTTGTTCAATAGGTTTAGGAGATGCTCCCGAAAAAGTACCAGAAAGTGACTGATACCCAGTGGGAATAGAAGGACCGCCGTTAAAAAAGGCTTCCGGATTGAGAAAACATGGACGACTATCTTGACATATTTAACGGAGGATAGTAACCCCTAGGTGTTGGGTGATAAGAAATACGAGGTGGTGAAAAACTTAGTCCCGAGTTTTCCAAAAAGTTAGTCAATGAAAGATACCAAGCACTGCTCCTAGGTGGACTGTAAAAGATTGATTCACACTCCCTAAGCTCTATAACAGGTTGATTTTCAGGGATAGGGATACCTTCTTTTTCTTCCGGAGTAGCAAGTTCTTCAATAGCTATTAGTCTAGAAGGAAGATTTTGGGTAATTACTCTTTCTACCCTGGGTGAACCAGGACCACTTGAAGCTAGAGAGTTAAACCTCGATGTTGGAGTAGCAGGAATTTCAGTTTCAGGTTCAGATATTTCAGGTTCTTCACCTATATCACTAGTAGATGAAACACTACCAGTAACTTTAGAAACAGACACAGACTGTGTATTATAATCTGCTACTAAAGCTTGAAAATCAGGATTTACCACCAAAGAAGACTCTCCTTCTTCAAGGGACCCAACTCTACTGTCTCTAGGAGTTACCAAGGCTCGTAGCCCTTCAGGCTGGCTCGGTGAAAACTCAGGAGGTTGGCCCCGAAGTCTACAGGACTTCCTCGGTAATTCAACCACGGTTAAATATTTTAACTACTTCACACAAAAACAAAGTAAAATCTCAAAGAAAACAACCTAAAGCCTCTAAAGAACCAAACAAATTGAATCACACGCCTAAAGAATCTAGGAGATCAAACCACACACAAATAGTAACTTTTCGTACTGAAAACACTAGTTGGTGATGAAATCCAACGTCGCAGAGTTCAATACAGAAATGGTCATTGGAACAGTTACCTCGACAACCTGCTTAATGAATAGACTGGCACAAGTTCCCTCAATAAACCGTCTCGAGTGAAGAGAACCCCCCAGAAAATCCAAGTGAGTCTAGCCGACGTCTGCTCTAGGTACAGTGGGATCTTCCCACCACTGTCACCTTAGGAAGAACCCTATAGAATATGGTCACTATGGTCACCAACAGAAACAAATATACTTGGGGGAACAGTCTACGATCCGATATGCACGCAATGGCAGAGTAGCAAGCTCAATCCCCTTGAAGGCTCCTTGACATAATCCAAGGTTTACCAACAAGTGACCCCAGTCTCCTCGACAATGGTTAATCCGAGGTTTACCATTTTTAATACGTGATTATTTGGTGTTGTTCCCAATGAGGAAGGATTGATTCCCACACTGGTTCAGACATGATCTCGTGCTTCTCCTATAAGAGGAGCTTTCCCAGAGCATAGATGCAACAGTTGGATTTTTCTCCGACTGCAAGATACAACTACTTGTTTGTTTTATTGTCTTGGAGAGTTGATTACTCCCTACTCCAAGACACTAGCCTAAGCTATGTTGGTGTAATAGAGCCCTAGAAATAAAAAGATTACTAGATTGATTTTACTTTAAGTGTTATTTTTATTGGCTTTTCTTTAAGTCAAGAGGTGCTGAGATGAAACTCGTGGTCTGAATACTCGACTCGAAATCACTAAAAAATGCACTTAAGATGATTAAGCAATCTTTTCCCTTCAATGAACTTCTAGCTAGGAAAGAGTTTGAGAATGCAAATGCTTGTAAACACAAATCTTTCTTAACAAACAAATTAAAAGAAGAGTTTTTGTCTTTTCCAATGCACTCAAAACGAGACAACTAGTTATATTCAAAAAAATTTCCTTTTTCTTTCAAACGCTCAAATACTACAAAAACAAACTTTTTCCAAAAGAGATTTTTTATTTTTTATGAAACACTCAAAACTATGGAAAAAGCAAATCGTGAGATCTATAAACTATAAAAAACTATTTGAAGTAAAATCTTACAAGATGTCTTTTTCTAGGATGTTTTACTCAGCTATAAGCAAACCAAGGACTAACTTGTCCAGAATCACAAATTAGTCAAAAAACAACCAATTTTGTTTTCCTTTTTTAAAAATGAAATCCAAACTTTTAACACAAGCTTTTTCGAAGTTTCGCAAAGAGAAAACACAAGATGGATTCCTCAACAAAGGTAGATTTTACAAATGGTCAGAATCATAAGAAGACCAGTAAAACCTAAGGTGATCTAAGGTTTCTACAGCTTCTAAGCTCTGAGCTACTACACGACCAAATTGAAAATCAAGACCGGCAACCAAAACTTCTAGGAATTTCACCTAAAACCCTAACACCAATGGAATTAACCTATGGAAAGTTCTTAACAAGTCACATGCAGGTCTGGGCAGGGGATAACAACATCTAAACAAATACTAAAAAGACTAAAAGAGAAAATCTTAAGTTTTTCAAAATTTTAGTAGGGTCCGCAGGCCCGCAGTTCACACAGGTGTGAGAACACTCTGTGTGAAAAGCAAAAGTGCGGATAAGTCCGCACTGTGTTGGAAGCCGAGGGTGCGTTCCTCTCCTAAAGTTATGAAAAAGAAAAAATAATCCTAGATCTACTAAATCCACCCAACTCCACACACAATAAGCCAAAAACAAAAACAAAAACACAGTTTCTTAGGTCAAAGTAAAAACAAGGAAAAAATCAAGTCCCCAGTGGAGTCGCCAATTTGTCACACGGAATGAGTCGATTTTGCGGACAAGCTTGACCTTTCTAGTATCTAAAGATATCTAGTGACAAGCCAGCCAATCAAAAAATATATTTCTCTAAATATGCAATTAAAAACAAAGGCAAACAAGTGTTTTAGGCCTACCTTGGGTCCAATGCAAGTTTGTGGAAGCCTCACTCCTTTGATCCAAATGAGCTCCCTTGTAGCAAGTCTGCAAACAAAAACAAGAAAATAAATTAAATAGAACCTGAAAAGCCAATGTCATAAAGCATATCCATCATAATGATCAAGGAATTTATGAAACAAACCACATAAGACAATTTGTTGAGAAAAATGAATCTGATTGTATTGATTCAAATCAAAGAAGAACTTTACAACCTGTGCCTTGATGTTGTACAAGCTCCTCTCAGGGTCCAATAAGAAGTCTCCTCTACTTTGACAAGTTTCACTCACTTCCCAATGGAGCCAAAAGGTATGTGATCTCTCCTCTCAAGCTTAACTTGGAAGTCTCAATTCCATCAGCATTTACCCTTAAAAATGTTCAGCTTCTAACCTCTCTAGCAACCAGCCCAATGCCTTAATTTATAGTGCAATGGAGGGAAGTTACTAAGTCCTCCTTCAAAGGGATAGCTCCTCTTATCAAGTGATTAGCTCCTTCTATTTTGGGATGCATGAACCACCTTGGAGCGAACAATCCACGTCAAAATTCCTTCTAGAATCATCTAGAATTAACCCAAAGTGAGTTTTTTAGAATAAACTTGCGCCTTTTTGACTTTCAGAGGGATCCACACCCACCCCTTTATAGACAGAGTGGGCAGATCTGCAGGTAACATGAACAAAGGGTGCGGGACTGTAGGTAACAGTGAGAGAAAGTGTGGAACCAGAGCTTTATTGATTTTTAATGTCTTTCTCTCATTTTCAAAGCTTGACATGAAGAGCTGAGGTCTGAGACTTGCTTAGGAGGATAGTATAAGTGATGATAGACCCATACTGACTGCAAATAGTCATGGTGATGATATTTTTGTGTAATAGATATACTAGGGACACTAACTACACAACTTGATATTATGCAGGCCAAACAAAAGCAAATGGAGGCAGAACAGAATTTGGCAATCTTCTGTCCCTGATGCAGGAAAAAGCATAGCCATAAGGAGTATCCACTCAATGCAGTCCAAACATGCACCATCTGCACAAAAGATCACCTTACGGAAAGCTGTCCCTCACTTCCTGGATTAAAAGCAGTATATAAGGAAGTAGAAGAAGAGCCAAAATCAGTGTATTTGCTCAACCAGCGCCGTCAGTGGCAGCCGCGACAATCTAGTATGTTTCCAGACCCAACTTCTTATTTTCAGCCTTCGCAGTATAATTCTCAACAATATAATATGTGGCAAAGTCAATTTCAACCCCCGTTTCCAAACTGGTCACCACAGTCGTTTCCTTCCTCAACCCCGTGGTTGAATCAGGAAAGCCAACCTGGTTGGCCGAATCTTCCTTATACCCCACCATATTGGCAAAGTAGCACATACCCACAACAATGGACTCCCCCTACTTCACAAAGTTCAGCCTAGCAGACAAACTGGCAGAGACTGATGCATCAGCTAGTAGGAACCGTTCCGCTCCCTCAACCTACACTACTAGCCTTATAACAAAATATCCAGTCTAATCTGAGACCGCAACTCCCAACCCAACCCAACCCCAATCCAAATAACAGACCGGTCCAATCTTTCGAAATCATAGAAACACCAGAAATAGAAACCAATCTGAGGGAGTGTAATGATCTTCAGTTAAGATCTGGGCGTGTTATTTAAACCGTGGGAGATAAGACAGTTCAAGTTGAAAATCAGTTACCCAGAGAACATCTGTCACAAGAAGAGGATGTGAATAAATAACAAACTCATAATCAAGCAACCACATCCTCTCCCCCGTTCCCAGAATGATTAGTCATAACTCGACCTATACAATATCCTGATTTTGACATTCCGGGAGGACTACAAAATTTGTACATAAAAATTCCATTCCTCCAAGCTATTCAAGAAATCCCGATATACGCAAAAACTATCAAAGAATTGTGTGTAAAGAAACCAAGGAGGAATATAACAAATAATCCAAGAGTCCAAGTAGTCGGCACTCTATCTGACTTATTATCAAGAAAAGAAACACCCATTAAATACGAAGGCCCAGGAAATCCAATAGTAACTGTGCAAATTTATGGTCAGACCCTTTCCAATGCCTTAGTTGATTTAGGAGTTGCAATCAATATCTTAGCAACAACTACTTGCCAAAAGCTAGGCATTACATCTGTAGAACCCACCTCTACCTTGCTAGAATTGGCTGATCGATCTGTGGTTAGGCCAGAGGGCACACTACATGATGTCATGGTCTCTATTGACTCCTGGGAATATCCAACCGATTTTTCAATAATAAATCCCAAAACCCGACTTGATGAACATCCATTGATTTTAGGTAGACCTTGGCTTGCCACTGTCGATGCTTATATTGGTTGTCGGCAAGGAAATATGACCATAACCAGAGGCGCAGATATCAAGAACTTAGTTATATATCCTCCAGCGTAGCCAAGTGTCACAATAGTCAAAACTAATAGGCACCCTGTATCATACCTTACTGATAACATTAGATCTCCATTAACTATACAAGAGACACTTGATTTCAAAGACCAAACAGAAGACGATGCCATTAATAATTTCATTAGTCAAAATGATCTCACATCCCGCACACAATGTCACATGATAAAAGTAGCATTTGATACTGAATTAGAAGAAGATCCTCTTAAAGATACACATGATCATACAATACCTGTTACCTCTGTTGCAAATAGTGAAATTGTGGAAATTGAACCGGGAAAAACCTTAAACATTAATACCAACCTCACATTCGAACAAGAAATGAAGCCCATCCATGTGTTAAGGAAATATAAAGAAGCATTTGCATGGGACTACCCTGATATGAAAGGAATTCACCCCCAGTTATGTACACACCACATTTATATAGAAAAAGATGCGAGACATGTTCGTCAGCCTCAGAGGAGACTAAATCCTCATCTAAAAGATGTGGTAAAAGCTGAACTTCAAAAACTTTTAGATGTCAATTTCATCTATCCTATCTCTGATAGTAAATGGGTCTATCCGCTTCTGGTGGTACCAAAAAAGATGGGAAATGGAAAATATGTGTGGACTACAGAGAGCTAAATAAAGCAACACAAAAAAATCACTTCCCTCTCCCATTCATCGACCAAGTATTAGACACTTTGGCAGGAAAGAAATTCTTTTCTTTCCTGGATGGCTTCAGTGGATACAATTAGATTCAGGTTGCCCCTGAAGACCAAGACAAAACTACTTTTACTTGTCCTTGGGGAACATTTGCCTACCGAGTTCTACCTTTTGGCTTATGCAATGCTCCTGCCACATTCCAAAGGGCTATCCTCAACATTTTTGCAAACTTAATTAATAAAGGACTTGAAGTATACATGGATGACTTTACACCATACGGTGATGATTTCGATCCAACATTGGATACACTAGAAAAAGTCCTACAACGCTGCATTGCTACCAAGCTTTGTTTAAGCCATGAAAAATGTTATATGATGATGACTGAAGGACTTATCCTAGGACACTATATTTCAGCAGCTGGCATTCAAGTAGACCTAGCCAGAATCCAAATAATTTTGCTTATTCCCACTCCTACCACTCAAATGGAGGTACGCAGTTTTCTTGGATTTTTTGGTTATTATAGGAGATTTATAGAATATTATTCGCATATTGTTGCACCTTTGTATGCACTAATTGGCAACGTTGATTTTCTGTGGACAGAAAAATGTGAACATGCTTTCAAGGATCTGAAGAAGCTCATGTCCATAGCCCCAGTCCTTCGAGGACCAAACTGGGATTTCAGATATCATCTGATGCCTCAGGTACAACCATTGGAGAAGTCCTTGTGCTGGAAGAGAGTAAAAACCCATATGCAATTTATTACATCAGCAAAAATTTATCCCCTGCTGAGTTAAATTACACTGTTACTGAAAACAATTTCTAGTTGTAATACATGCTGTCAATAAGTTCAGACATTACATTACTGGATATCATGTTATCTTGTACACAGATCATTCTGCCATAAAATATTTAGCAAACAAGCCTATCACAAATGGCAGAATAACTAGATGGCTGATTTTATTGCAGGAATTTGATATTACAATCAAGGATCGACCTGGAAAAGAAAATCTTGTAGCCGATTTTCTTTCAAGAATGCCAAAGCCAATTGATGCAACAACAATTGAGGATCAATTTCCGAACGAGCATCTATTTTCTGTGGCTGTTCAAACACCCTGGTATGCTGATTTTCCAATTACCTAGTAGTAGGTAAACTACCAAAGCATCTAACCCCTAATGAACGGAAACAGATTGTTCAGTGGAGTACTCGATTTTCTTGGATTGGGGGCTATTTGTTCCACACAGGCGCAGACATGCATATCAAGAGATGCGTTCGAGAAGATGAAATCATTGACATTTTAAAAGCCTACCATGATGGACCATGTGGTGGACATTTCGCCGATCGCAGAACTAGACATAAGGTTCTGCAAACAGGGTATTATTGGCCCACGATTTTCAAAGATGCAAAGAAATTCATCCAAGCCTGTTACAGTTGCCAGAGAGTAGGACGCCCTGGTCAGTGTGATGAGATGCCTCTGAAACCACAACTAGTCATCGAAACATTCGAGCGATGGGCTCTTGATTTCATTGGACCAATTAACCCATCATCAAACTAGAAAACATATATTTTGGTGGCAATAGAATATGTCACCAAGTGGGTTGAAGCAGAGGCATTGCCAAGAGCTACAGAGGATTCTGTCATACAGTTCCTGTTCCATCTATTTGTACGTTATGGCCTTCCAAGAGAGATAATTATAGACGGTGAACTACAGTTTGCTGAGAAAAAAATAGCTGCAACACTCAACAACTATCATGTCCAGCATAAAATCACTACTCCATACCACCCACAGGCAAATGGGTAGGTAGAAAGCAGCAATAAAATAATAGAAGAAATCCTAACGAAAACCATTGCGTCACATAGACGTGATTGGGCTGCCAGACTACTTGAAGCACTGTGGGCTTATAGAACAACATGGAGAAGTACCACTAGTTACTCACCTTATCAATTAGTGTTTGGAAAACAACCCATTTTCTCCATAGAATTCGAAATCCAAACATTGCGAACAACACAAGAAGTTGGCTTAGATCTAATCGAGGCACAGATTAATCGATTACAGTAGATCAATGAGCTGGATGAAATTAGGCTCTCTGCACTTCAAAACACTGCCCTGATCCAGCAGTAACGAGCTAAATGGCATGATGCTCTCAGTAAAAATAAATTCTTCCACGAAAGAGACTGGGCACTTTTGTACGACTCCAGGTTTTAGGACTTTCCCGGGAAACTCCAGACTCGTTGGTTGGGACCATACGAAATCCAGAAGGTACATGATAATGGTACCATTAATCTAATCACTATTGATAGTTCTGGATATGCCTTCAAGGCAAATGGCCACCGAGTTCGTCTTTATCGCAAACCACTCACTCCGGAGTCCTTCTGGCAGCAGCTACGCCGAGACTCTAATATGGAAATTTTGGGGGAGGGAGAGAAGTCTTCCTCATCTGTAATTAATTAAGAAATTTATTTCTTTTTACAGTTTGTACATAATTTCTTTTCTTTTGTGAATCATTTTTGTACATATTATTGAATCTTTGTTTTGCCGTTACTATTTTTCGTTGTTCCTTTTCTCAAAAGGACAACATTTTCTTCCGGCTGTTCCTTTTTCAAAAGAAAAACACCCTATGGATCAGCTGTCATTTTGCTATAAATTTTGTTCCTTTTCTTTATTTATGTGTTCTACTGTTCCTTTTCCAAAGGAACAACATTTTCGTGTTCTACTGTTCCTTTTCCAAAGGAACAACATTTTCAGTTTCTGCTGTTCCTTTTCAAAAGGAACAACATTTTCGGTTTTTTTTGTTCCTTTTTCAAAGGAATGACATTTGTGTGTTCTGCTGTTTCTTTTCCAAAGGAACAACATTTTCGAGTTCTGTTGTTCCTTTTCCAAAGGAACGAAATTTGTTTGCTTTGCTGTTCCTTTTTCAAAAGAACAACATTTTCGATTTCTGCTGTTCTTTTTCCAAAGGAACGACATTTGTGTGTTTTGCTGTTCCTTTTCCAAAGGAACAACATTTTCAATTTCTGTTGTTCCCTTTCCAAAGGAACCGCATTGGTGTGTTTTGCTGTTCCTTTTCCAAAGGAACAACGTTTTTGATTTTTGCTGTTCCTTTTCCAAAGGAACGACATTTGTGTGTTTTGTTGTTCCTTTTTGAAAGGAACGACATTTGTGTTTTCTGCTGTTCCTTTTCCAAAGGAACAACATTTGTGGTCTTTTGTTGTTCCTTTCTCCAAAAGGAACACCACTTGCATTCTTTTGCTCTCCCTTTTTGAAACAGCTCGTTCCCCTTGCTGCTCTAAATTAAGGATGCTTATTGTTCCTGTTCGTTCAAGTCTTTTAGAATACAGCTATGCACTTATGCAATGGATACAAAATCACAACATACTGAAATTAATGAATCATAAAATCGCTATCTTTATAAGAAATTGCTCTGAATTGGTAAGAGGACAGAAGGAAAGACACACTTATTCATTATCTTTTGCTGTCACTGTTCTACTGATTCTGCTTTGATTGGTTATCTTTATCATGTTGGTCCCTTTTAATCCTCTTTGATTATTATTTAGGAATAAGAGCAAAGGGTTTATATCTTCCTATTGAGATGTTAAGACTTCTTCCACCATTACTACTCTTAAAGACTGTTGAACCACCCTTTGTGTATAAATAGGGAAAGTACTTTATGAAAAAAAAGAAAAAAGAGCAAACAATGATGTCTTAATGACTTATAAGTTGTCAAATATAGGATAGGGGGTCTCATCAAGAGCCAGCCTACCATGATCATGAGGATGAAAGAAAAGTGGCATTCCCACTATGGCCACGACACCAGGGATATGGTCTAAAAGGTATATCAAATAAAGAACCCTTGGAACAGGAGGTCTCATCACGAGCCGGCCTGCCCACCTTTTGCTCCTTCCTCGTGAATGGAATTATGGTTAACTGGTCACCAAGCTAGCATAATGGCCTACATTTTGACATCACATAACATTTCCTAAGCATACACAAAAGATCATGGTTCCATGGGTGAAATAAACAACTCTGCTAAGGTTATGGACACCTGTTGGCAGCAGAGCACTGTTAATGGTATTGAAGTCACATTATTTACACCAATAGGTAGTTATTAGCACCCTTCTGTTTCTTATGCCTTAGTAATCAATCATATATTATTTCCCAAACCATACAACACATGTACATCTATTATCACCAATCATGACAGAACGATTGACAATGACTGCATGAGACTCCATATCCATGGCAGATGTCCTATCCCCAACCTCGCACCATATCACCGCAATCTCTTACGTATTAAGCGACCCGACTCTACGCCTCGATTTCAGTGATTTGCTACTTTTGTAAACATGGCATATTTCCATATGCTGTTCCTTAAGGACTGTTTCAAGACAGGCATCGCTCCTTTATTTGACGGTCGGGACGACCTATCACATTGCGGGGGGGCAGGTTAACCTCAGCATTTCTTAGATTACGTGTCAGATCACTATTTGGGAAGCTGTGTACTGGGGTATAGGATGGCTCAACTGTATACTATTTTTTTATTTTTCTGCATGACTTGCTGTTCATAAGACATTTCCATTGTATACTCTACAACATTAGATTTTGAGAGAGTCTTGCATCTGTCAGCCTCTTTGTGTTTCAACAGTGTGAACAACTGTCGTTCCATTGAGAGTTTACAGCGAAACCATAAACATGGGAGGAATATTGATTCGAATAGAACCACAGGTGTTAACAATCTCTGCTGCTGCCCGGGAAATCCTGGCAAGGGCAGGGTGGCTGACTTATCTCAACCGCTTACAGGAATCCAACGAGACTGTGGCAATTGAATTCTTGCAGAACTTGCAAGAGGATCACTCAACAGTGAGGGGGAGACGCATAGCAGTCACCGATGACATAATCGCAGAAGTCTCGGGACTACCAACCGCTGGACTTGTATGGACATTAAAGAAGGAGAGATTGCAGAAGATCATAGAAATCTTCCAGGAGGAAGGCCAGAGCCTGACAATTAGAGGAAAGGGGGTTCTGCCAGTAGCATTAGGAGAGTCGTGGGTAGAATTGGCGAACATCATTCAACGCTACATCGCCTGTGAAGGTAGAAAAGACGTGGTAAGACCACGACATTTTAAACTCTTCGCTGTACTAAAGAAAAAATGCTTAGTAAATTTACCTGCATTTTTGAATTCATTACTTCATGACATTGTACAGAGCATAAAAAAGGCACAGTATGTAGAGTTAGTTGTTAGTCATCATGGGTTGATTTGGTTCATAGTCAGCCATAGCCTTACCCAGCAGCAAAGCAGCTGGGAAGAGCTAATTGCCATGATAAATGGAGGATTGACCACACCATCCCCAAAATGTAAACATGCCACCAGTACACGTGAGCGTCCAGAAAAACGAAGGAAATCGGTCTGGCTAGCATGGATACGAGGGAGGCTGGAGAAGCCCCAAGGAAACACCAGCCAGCCGGTAGAGATAGAAGATGAGCAACCCCCACGATTGGAAGGAGAAGACAATGAGAAAGGAATGTAGGAAAAAGAGGAAGGAGAAATGGAAGAAGAAGTCGAGCAATCTGAGTAGGAGGAGGAAACAGAATAGCAGGAAGGTAGCCCATTGCAAGATCCATTGGGAGAAGATGAATTGGCCAAAGTTTTAGCCAATATGGGCGAATATGGCCAACCTTCCAGTCCATCAGATCTCCATGCCTAAGAGGAACCTTAGAAGGGAAATGCACCTGAAGAATCACATGCAGAGGAGGTAGAAGAAGAGAATCTGCCTATTCATGATGAAAATATGACAGGAGATGCTAAACAGGAACAATCTGTTCCTAGCCAGACAACACCAGGAGAAATTCCAGAGGAAAGGGGGGCCAAAAAGGAGGTCATCCAAGACATAATAGAACCAGTTAGGGTTCTTGCCCCAGAGCAACCAGAGCAGTGCAATGAAGAATCACCCCAAAGAGAAAATCAGGGAATTAGTCACAGTCTAGGCCGCAGTGAACAACCTGCTGTTCCTTCTAAGGAAATTGAGGAAATTAAGGAATTGCGAAAGGAATAGTAGAGACTACTGAATATAATAGTTCAGCTCCACTAGCAGATTAGGATTCTAAAAGCAAGGAAAAGGGTACAAAGGACTTCGGGAAGGAAAAATCCAACCACTCCAGTAAAACCCCTCAAGACAAAGGGGCAAAGGACCAGAGTCCATCCTGATGTTCAAAACCTTGTCGAAAACCAGGCTGCTGTTCTAAATGATGCTGAGGAGCAGACTGTTGTTCCAATGAAAAAGGAACAGCAATGGACTGATATCCACGTTAAGATAGAAATGGATGATATGTTGACCTGCGATAAGGAAATTCAGACGGAGACACCACCTTCGGGAGTGATAAGAGTCATGAACTTAAAACAACGCAATAGGAAAATTCAGGTAAAACTCTCGGCCTCCACTGTCGCATGGAAAAGAGATCCAAAAACAATAACCCTACGAAAGAGTTTGAAGTAAGCTCAGCAAGCAATAGAAAAGCTTAGGGAGCCAATGGTCCCTCGAGAAAAGTATGAAGAGCTACAACATTAGCTTAGGAACGTCAATCTATCCGAAAGCCAAGCCTTTGAAGGGTGGCGAAGGGAAGAAGAAAAAGTCACGAAGCTAACTCGTAGGTTAGATATAGTTATCAAGCAGATGCATACCTTATGTTCTTTATACAATGATGTCCTAGCATGTAGAGCCCCTGCGAAGAATTATGCCTTGTTTTAAATGGAACGATATTTGCAATTGAAAATAAAGGCTGTTAAAGCAAGTGCTCCCATACAAATTAACACCATCGATGATTTATAAACTGTTGTAAGCACTACGGGGTAAAATTTTAGAGACTATTGTGTGAGTTTTATTTACATAACCTTGTATTAGACCAGGAGACCGAGCTAAACCCTGGCCCTTTTGTTGGGGATATCCAATTACAGGAATTTATTTCATTTGGGGTTAATCAAATTAAATGGCTTAAAGCCTATAATGCTTTCCAAAGACAAGAAAACGGATTAGATTTGTGGATAAGAGCTGAGCCTAGGGATCCAGTACAGTTGTGGAGAAAACATAGAAACCTCATGAAGACTCCAAGTGTAATTGAAGCATTAGGACCCATGCATGAAGCAATCATTCGACAGGGATTAGAATACTTTTTCTCTATCAAAGACCCTACCATTGATGTGGCTAAATTTCAGTATCAGATCTTTAATCCGAATATCCAGCTTAGAGAACCATTTAAGTATGAAAATTTTAAATTAGCCGCCAACCGCTCGCACTTCTATGGTGAAGTCATTTTGAGGGCAGGGCCATCCTGGTTAGGATATAGGTTCTGGTGTCCAATTATTTGGCACCCTGCACCCGGATACCAAGCCCTATATGAGATGCCTGAGGGTTAGACAGGCCATTTCATTGAACACCTAGTTATGCATCTGATGAGCCCCAAAAATGGACAATTATTTGGGCTCATTCAACCTCCTAAGTTGACTTAATCCACCATTCTCATTTGTTTATTGCATGTTTTTTATTATTTTTATGTTAATAGAGTGAATTTGGTTAGTCATTATGCCAACAAATCTAATGGGTGCTTTGTGTAGCCTTGTTGGTCAACTTGGAGACAAAATTGAAGGTCTTAATGAGCACTTGGCAGCCAAATTCGTGGGAGAACAAGCTAGAGGATTTGTAGGAAGGTGCCCCCCTCATTTATGGGCCCTTACCTTGAATTCTCCACCATCAGCTCGGAGTTCAAAGGCCACCAAATCAATGAGCACAAGGGCAGCCAAGCAAGTCAAGTTGGACTGCTGTTAACTACAAGTCTTGGGCAGCCAAGTCCCTAAATTCTAGGAGGACTGTTGGGTCCTCAAATTGTATAAATAAGAGGGCTTGAGACCTCATTTCAGTTAGTCATTTTTCGTTAGCTAGTGGTTAGTCATTTTTGTAGCTAGTTAGTCATTTTGTTTTAGCCATTAGTTAGCTAGTTTGTAATTCGATTTGTAGGCCATGGATTAGTTTTGCTTTCAGCTCTTTCTCAAACTCTCCTTGTGGACAGTTTTGATGTAA
>APFE030941518.1:135914-161296 GCA_000404065.3 Pinus taeda
CGCTTCCAAGTTTGTACGAACTACCGGGTTGATAAAATTAAGAGACAGGAAGCCCCAGGAGTTGTAGAATTATTGCTACAATACTGGGGCTCACCAGCATCATGGTTGTAGGCCTTCACATGAGATTCCATCTCCAGCCTACTCACTCACTGTCTTACATCTCAACTACAATGTTTTCATGAAGGCATGAAAAAGGGTAAGCAGGGGGGTGTGTGGAGTACTAAAGAAGGTATGTTTTTGGTAATTATTTCAGCATCTTTTCAATATAACTTACAAACCTTTTTGCATCATGAACTCGGAAAATGATAAGGAATTATAATAAAACATGTGAGATTAATATGCAAGACGAAAACACGGACAATTGTCATGTCCTTATGCAGAAAGAAGGAAAAACGAGAAACTGTCGTTCCAAAGGAAAGGACAAGGACGAGATAACCGCTGTCCCTTTGACAGGAGACCGTATGCAAACAAGGCAAAGCAAATCAAAGCGAATCAGCCTTGGAAAGGAAGTGGAGATATTGGCTCGGTGAAGGAAAGAAAAAAAATGACTGGGGACTAACGGTTCAACGAATCCCTCAGGATCCTTGATTCTGAGGGATCACTGCTTTAACTATTTCTGCACTTAGAAATCTCCGCCTTCACCATTATAAAAGTGGCAACACTGTTAGCTCGAAAGGGGAGAATTTGTTATGTTTTATGCAATTTCCTTTAAGATCAAAACTTTGATCATCAAGTCTTGTTAAGAACTGATTTATTGTAATTCCACTTTATGCATTAATACAGACTTGGTTTCTATTTCATCTCTGAGTCTGGAATAACTTCAAGTGGTGTACCCCTAGAGGCTAAGGGCCCGGCCCTGGAGGACACTTTCTCCTGTACTATTATGTTTGGTTTATGCGTGGTTTGCTTATCGACGTTATTTGGTAATCTGATGTGTTTTATAAGTTTACATCACATGCCATGTTATGTTTAGTTTATTAAGGTTTCTAAAGACAGAACTATTGTATTGACTCTGCATCGTATCACTGTTCCTTTAGGTGTTGATATAATATTGCCAGTCTTTACAGAATACTGTTGTTGTTTAATTACAGAGCCTTTGTGCTGTGCACTTGTTCATTAACATTACGAAATTCATCTTGGGAGTTATGTTCTTTGCAATTGTTGGATCTAGAGCAATGCTATTCTATTTTGAAATGCAGTCGTACTCTTTCTAACTGAGATTGATAACTGGATTAGATTACTATCAAAGTGTGTCGTGTGTATACATGGATTTCAAACGTTGTTCTATAATTCATCATTAATCACTGCTGTTCCATTTTGGTGTGTTATTCAATCTGTCTTTAAGAGTGAAGGATTTCCGTTTGATTCCTATAGATTACGATTAGTGCATTTGATCTTATAAACTAAGGTGTTACTGCTTGTTAGACTTAGTTGCTGTTCTATTTCTTAACTGTTGTTCCATTTCAGGTTTGTTGTTCTATTTCCTAACTAGTGTTGCATTTCAGGTTTGCTGTTTTATTTCTTAACTGTTGTTCCATTTCAGGTTTTCTGTTCTATTTATTAACTACTGTTCCATTTCAGGTTTGCTGTTCTATTTCTTAATTGTTGTCCCGTTTCTTATTTGTCGTTTCATTTCTTGTCAATTGTTATTTTTGTGTGAAGAACGATCTCAGGCTATAGTGAGCATTCACATCTACTGTCCGGCTCCCAGATCCACGATCTATTCTCTGGTTTCCTTTTCCATCAGTTTACAAAGGGATGGGTTATTTCTGCCAAACTCTTGACTGATAAATTGCTTAGTTTTTTGAATGTGTGGTTTAATCTCTTGAAGTAGTTAGCTGTAAATAACCATCTGTTTACTCTTGTATTTTCGAACACTGTGCTACTAGCATTACTCTGGAAAATGATAGCCTCAGACTGAGACATTCTTTGAAATAAAAAAATGTTCCCAGATTGACATACTAATGTGAGGTAATTAGAGGTGAAAGAGACCCTTTTTATAGCTCCACATTTTGGTGCCGTTGCCGAGGAAAGAGTGTAGCCATTTGTTCTTTTTTTTTTTTTTTTTTTTTCAGAGTAGTGTACGAACCGGCTAGGGAAGAATTGGGTTTTAAAAATGGAAGGTAAGAACCTACGTGTGGAGCATGTAACAGCCCTGCTCCTCTGCCCACTTTCCTACAGATTTGTTGTTGTTTTGTTTGGGTAGAATTTAGTAGTTAATTTGTGTACATGACTAAGCAGAAAAAGCTAGAAAAGAATTCCAAACCTCTACCCAAGCCAGAAAAAGCTAAGGGGCCAGTGACCCTTGGCCGACCAACCTTCATAGACGAAATCTTCAAGAAAGCAAAATCTCAGCCCTTAGTAGGACCCATAAAAGTTATTTCTAAACAGCCTACTAGTTCCCTTCAGGCCACAGGATCACCATCTGTTGCCTTTGCTGAGGTGCATAGCCAAACTGAAGAGCAGGACTTTCAAGATTCTACTCCAGAACTATTGCAGGAAGGGAATTTCAGTAATCTTTGTGAAGTAGGATGAGGGACAGGGGAATCCGAGGAACCGAGATCTCCTCTTGAGACAACTCAGCCATTGAACAACCCAGACAAGGGAAGTGCTGCAAAAAATCATTTTTGAAGAAACTCAATCTCCTCAGACATTAGGCACTCTCATTATCCCAGATAGAGGAAGTGCTATTAAAACTATTCCTGTTAAAGCCATTCCCCCTCAACCTAGGAATACCTCCTAGATATCCCAGAGGTTATTGGCATATATTCGACCAAATGGCTCAAAACTAGCCAAACATCCAAACCTATACATTACAATACCCCATAGTGGATTCTGCAGCAAATGCGCCTATGAAAGCAATCCCTCTTCAACATATCCCTACATTCCATGGTCTTACATCAGAAGACCCGGATGCATTTCTATTTGAATTCGATGTGTTGTGTAGGGGATATGATTACACCACCGACCCCCAGAAACGGAAACTATTTCCCTCTACGCTAAAAGGGGCTGCTTTAAGATGGTTTATGGGATTAGGTGGTGAGGTTATAAATAATTGGGATCAAGTGAAAGAATCTTTTCTAAAAAAATAACAGGACTATTGCATGTGTAGAGAACTGAAGGACGAAATATTCCAGATGATAGCTAGACCAAACGAAACATTAGAGGAGTATGTGGAACGTTTTCAATATAATCTACAAAGATCTCCTTATGCATCACTGCCTTTACCTGATAATGTGTTAAAAACAACATTAATAAGGGGCATGAGAACATGGATTGAAACATTAAACATTATGGGAAAAGGAGATATTTATCAAGAAAGTTTTGCTGACATTATTGATTTATGTATTAGGAGCTCGAGAGGCAGCACAAGAGTAAAACCGGCAGAAAATGATCGGTTTGTAAGAGATAATAAAATTTCGACAGAAGGAGTAACGCGTGTAGAAATTAGAAATTTATTGGAAAATTTTAAAACTAATATACTAGGGACACTAACTACACAACATGATATTATGCAGGCCAAACAGAAGCAAATGGAGGCAGAACAGAATTTGGCAATCTTCTGTCCCTGATGTAGGAAAAAGCATAGCCATAAGGAGTGTCCACTGGATGCAGTCCAAAAATGCGCCATCTGCACAAAATATCACCTTACGGAAAGCTGTCCCTCACTTCTTGGATTAAAAGCAGTATATAAGGAAGCAGAAGAAGAGCCAGAATCTGTGTATTTGCTCAACCAGCGCCATCAGTGGCAGCCGCGACAATCTGGAATGTTTCCAGACCCAACTTCTTCTTTTCAGCCTCCGCAGTATAATGCTCAACAATATAATATGTGGCAAAGTCAATTTCAACCCCCGTTTCCAAACTGGTCACCACAGTCGTTTCCTTCCTCAATCCCGTGGCTGAATCAAGCAAGCCAACCTGGTTGGCCGAATCTTCCCTATACCCCACCATATTGGCAAAGTAGCACATACCCACCACAATGGACTCCCCCTACTTCACAAAGTTCAGCCTAGTAGACAAACTGGCAGAGACCATTGCATCAGCTTGTAGGAACCATTCCGCTCCCTCAACCTACACTGTCAGCCTTACAACAAAATCTCCAGTCTAATCTAAGACCGCAACTCGCAGCCCAACCCAACCCCAATCCAAATAACAGACCGGTCCAATCTGTCCAAATCATAGAAACACGAGAAATAGGAACTGATTTGAGGGAGTGTAATGATCTTCAGTTAAGATCTGGGCGTGTTATTTAAACCGAGGGAGATAAGACAGTTCAGGTTGAAAATCAGTTACCTAGAGAACATCTATCACAAGAAGAGGATGTGAATAAACAACAAACTCATAATCAAGCAACCACATCCTCTCCCCCTTTCCCAGAATGATTAGTCATACCTCGACCTATACAATATCCTGATTTTGACATTCTGGGAGAATTACAAAATTTGTACATAAAAATTCCATTCCTCCAAGCTATTCAAGACATCCCGATATACGGAAAAACTATCAAAGAATTGTGTATAAGGAAACCAAGGAGGAATATACCAAATAATCCAAGAGTCTAAGTAGTCAGCACTCTATCTGACTTATTATCAGGAAAATAAACACCCATTAAATACGAAGACCCAGGAAATCCAATAGTAACTGTGAAAATTTATGGTCAGACCCTTTCCAATGCCTTAGTTGATCTAGGAGCTGCAATCAATATCTTAACAACTACTACTTGCCAAAAGCCAAGCATTACATCTGTAGAAGCCACCTCTACCTTGCTAAAATTGGCTGACCGATCTGTGGTTAGGCCAGAGGGCACACTACATGATGTCATGGTCTCTATTGACTCTTGGGAATATCCAACTAATTTTTCGATAATAAATCCCAAAACCCAACTTGATGAACATCCATTGATTTTAGGTAGACCTTGGCTTGCCACTGCTGATGCTTATATTGGCTTTCGGCAAGGAAATATGACCATAACCAGAGGAGAAGATATCAAGAACTTAGTTCTATATCCTCCAGCGCAACGAAGTGTCACAATAGTCAAAACTAATAGGCACCCTGTATCATACCTTACTGATAACATTAGATCTCCATTAACTATACAAGAGGCACTTAATTTCAAAGACCAAACAGAAGACGATGCCATTAGTAATTTCATTAGTCAAACTGAATTCACATCCCACACACAATGTCACATGATAAAAGAAACATTTGATACTGAATTATAAGAAGATCCTCTTAAAGATACACATGATCATACAATACCTGTTACCTCTGTTGCAAATAGTAAAATTGTGGAAATTGAATTGGGAAAAACCTTAAACATTAATGCCAACCTCACATCCGAACAAGAAATGAAGCTCATCCATGTGTTAAGGAAATATAAAGAAGCATTTGCATGGGACTACCCTGATATGAAAGGAATTGACCCACAGTTATGTACACACCATATTTATATAGAAAAAGATGCGAGACCTATTCATCAGCCTCAGAGGAGACTAAATCCTTATCTAAAAGATGTGGTAAAAGCTGAACTTCAAAAACTTTTAGATGTCAATTTTATGTAATCATAGGATGAACCATGCCAAACTTGTGGACAAGATTGATGGGGGTTATATTAAGATTGGTATGGCTACCCTAACGCATGAGTATTCCATAATAGATTATGGAAGACAATGGAGAGGAAGTGTTTTGAAACATACATGTAGGCCAAGGTTTCAATGGTTGTGAAATTGCTACAGCTTCTCCATCTCTTGGAAATGTTGTTTTCATCCCAAGTAAGAAAGAGAAACTATCCATGGGATGCTCCTTTTGGCATTGAGGAAAAATCACTTCTTCAAATTTTGCTTGACTTTTCTTAACCTGCAAAGCATGCAATTGTGAATTTAGAGAGCTAATAAAATCAACTTTAAAATTTTCGAATAAATCACTGATTTCATCTCTTATATCTCCTGTTCTTGTAGCAGATTTGGAAAGGAAAGAAGAAAATTCTCTAGAATTCTTACCAGCCTTGGATATTCCTCTTGAATACCTTATGCATAAATCACAAACATCATCATATGATAGCTGAAAGACGTCACATTTTCCTATCAGATTTAAGATTTCTAAAATTTCATATTTGATTCCTTTAAGAATGAGTGTTTTTAAGATCTCTTTTTCCATATGCTTATGCTTTGATTTTTGAAGGTTGTATTTAAATCGCTCCAAATAATCCTCCAAGCTTTCATCTTCCCCTTGTATCATACTGAAAATATCTTCATTGGCCTTGCAATAGTCTTGGTACTTCTCGAAGAATACATTCTTCATGTCCTCCCATGTTTTGATGCAGTTCCCACCAAGGCTCATGAACCATCAGAGAGCTGCTCCTTTTAGAGTAAGAGGAAACACTTTCAACCTTTGATCATTAGTCCAATAATCATATCCTCTACAAAGTACTTCAAACTCAAATAAGAATGTATCTAGTTCCTCATTATCCAAACCATGAAAATTTGGTAGAGAAGATGGAGGAATTATGTGCACTTGTGTCACTCCTCCTAAATCGCTGACAGGGAATTCAAAAGTAACAATGTAAGACATTTCTTACCATAATAGAAGATGTTCTTCATGTGCTGCTTTGAGGTTCCTGCTTCAGATATTCCAGTCAATTTGTTAGTGGAATGGGTGGTGCTTACATCACCACTTGAGTGAAATGATAAGATTTCTTCAACTTTCTACCTTTTTCTTCCTTGTTATTCAAAAAAAAAAAAAAATTGAAAGGAAATCTAAAGATCAAGGCCTGGAGCAGGGTGTCAAAAGATCCTTCCCTCCCCAGGACAAGAAACCAAACAAGAAAATAATGCACACAAGGAAATCTAAAGCTCAGGACCTCGAGCAGGGCGTCAAAGGACCATTCCCTCCCCAGGACAAGAGATTTGAATTTCCAAAATCAAAACAAACAAAAATGTAGGAAACATTTAAGCTCGGGACCTAGAGCAGGGTGAGAGAAATCTTTCCCTCCCTAGGACGAGAGAGTGGATCCTATAAAATAGAAACAAGAAAAAATGTAGGAAAAATAACTATGCCTAGGACCTGGAGCAGGGTGTCAAAGGACGATTCCCTTCCCAGGATGAGAGAATGATCCTCTGGTCGATACAGATCGTGTCTTGCATCTTGTTAGCCTTCCCCGGCAACAACACCAAAATGTTGGTGTCCGAGTATGAACAAATTATACAATCTTGTTTCCTACATTAATTCATCAATCTGGGTGCGTACACTTTTCAAGTTAACATGCAAGGTATATGCAGGAGCAAGGTTACAATATTACATTGACCAAGGGTTCGTGACTAAGAAATTAAAGCATCACTATAACAATAATGGAAATTAAATTGCAGAAAGAAAAGCATCCACAACAATCTATAGAAATCTGTAACAGTAATAAAGAAAATACAACAAGTAAAACAATATACATAGAAAAGACACATGCACAACACCTGATTAGAACAGTGGGCCCAACTCCCTGGTCAGGGTTGTGCTTAACTCACATATTGAGAAAAATATCAAAAGGCTGGAAATTTCATTAACAAGAGTTCCACTGTTACAAGGCTCAATTCTTACATCCGCTAGCTCCCCTCTCTCTCTGAATTGTGTCTTTTAAATATGAAAACACCCAAAGGAAACTTGCAAAAAACTGATCTCAATATTCAAGATGAGATATGAGAGATCTATCCATTATGATTCAACCAGAACAAGTCGAATTTGGTTATTACAATTGGGTAATTCTGGAAAGCGGTCGCAACAGGAAATCTGCAAATATGTCCTTCTAAGAACCTTAATTTTCTCCCAATACAAACCGAATTTCTAAAAAATGTTGGATAGGAGACTGATTTGGTCCATTCTAAACAAAACCCATGTCTCAGATTTTCCATATTCGCTTTCATTTTCCCAAAACATCCGACACAAAATGGTTGCTTCTTATGCCAGTGAGTCCCTCAGTTGGAATATCTAATTATCTATTGAAGAAAAAATCTGCAATCTGGAAGAGATCTTGGAGGCTAAAATCATGAGTGAGGTTATAAAAAATGAATAAACCAAAATCATGCATAATAATCATTAATTATTAAAAATAAATGAGATTTGATATTATTTATCCACAAGAGCATAAATGATTATGAAATGGAATCATATAATAAATTATGGTAAATAATGTGTTAAAAGAATAGTGGAAATAGATGAAATGAATGTTAAGAAGTGGTAATAATAATGACAAATTAAGAGCCCAAGAACTATATAATATCGCCAATATTTTGTGTTGTCTTATTTCAAAAGTTGCGATGAGATTTTCTACGATGCCACTAGGTTCTTTCCACTTGTCACTTTCATATGGGGCCACTGTAATTATAATTGAAAAGTCTATTTTCAATGGTTTTGCAGGAAGTTTGTTGTGTTTAGATTTTGATATAGTTTTTGGCTAAGTTTAATAATAGAATTGATAATCTTTGTTTCACTGAAATAGGGATGATCCTATTGCCAATAAGGAGGAAGTATCAACTCGATCCGAGATTTCCAAACACTCTATGTCATGAGACACAATGTAGTTCTATACTAGGAAGATTGTTGTAACAAAGACTAAAAAAGGGCCAACACCGTGAGCAGAAAATCAATCCTTTAGCTAAAGAAAAACACTTCGTTGCAACATTTTCCCAAATTTGGCCCATTTTCAACTAAATACAAAAACATCGAGATTCAATCACTTTTTATTTCTCGTTTGATGAGAAACCGTAGGGATTTGTTAACTTTGTAACTTTGTATAAATACTTGTCTCTTCAATGACATAGAGGAGGTCCCGGTCCACACACAAGGGGATTCTCTGTAATAATTCAATTTGTGCCTTCACACTATTGTAGAGCATAGACAATTTTATTATAGAGATTGTAGAGAAGTTATGGCTTTGTTATAAAGGGGCTTTGCACTATTGCAAGAACGTTCATTAAGGGTCAATGCTACTCTCATAACTGTGGTAATAAAACTTTGACATGGTTTTAATTAATTATTTCTCTTGTGTACTATTACCGGAACTCAGGATTATTATCTCATTGTCAAAGTTTCATTATTGGTTTTGATCTTTATTCTAAACAGTATTATGTTTCTTTGATAGTATGCATTATTGTTGTGTCATTGAATTTTTTTTGTTGAAGCTTTGTTAAAGCTATCTTTTCAAGGTAGAATTAGATCATAATAAATCTTAATTCATTGAAGTATTCCTGTGGTGACTGATAACTATTTGTTATTCATTTGCAGGCTTAGGAGAGGTCTCTCCTATCCTATTTCGAGATAGTTTTTTCATGTTTTAGATTAGTTCTGCATTTACATATTAGTTTGCATCAAGTCCTCTCTTAAAGAGGCAAACAAATAATTTAATTGTGGTTTGATCAGCCTTAATTTGATCAAACATTTGTGTTGGTCTATTCCTTTAATTTACATCTTTAAATATTGATATAAAGGAAATGTAACATGATGTATTATAGGTGTAAATAGATTAACTCTTAGTTTAGGTTAGTTTTAAATTGGATTAGTTTTAGGTTAGTATTAGATAACAGAGTAACTAAAACCTAACCAGTCAGAACCACCATCTTCACTGGAAAAGGAGTTGCTTTAAGTTCCTGACCAGCTGGTCTCCCCTATTGTTGACAGCGGAATTTTTTGCCGATAAACATTTTTTGGCGCTAGAATGATGACCTAAAGATTTGTTGTCCTTTTGAGATTTTGTATTTTAAATTTTTATTTTAATCATAATGGCTCCTCTCAAACTTCCAATTTGGAGTTGTATCTTTGGATGTGCATTTGCCAATCCTCCACCAAAAATAGTAAGTCACTTGTCAAAGGTAAAGTTTAATCGTAAGAGGAATGCTTCTACATTTGATCATGCCTTGCAATTTATTCAAAACTTTTCAAATTCCACTTATCATGATATTGATGAAGGTACTCTATTCAGGATTTTTGCTCTTACATTCTTAGGAAAAGCCAAAAGCTGGTGTCAATCTCTTCTAGTTGTGTCTATTCATAGTTGGGATCAATTTATCACAATGTTCATTTCTCAATTTGACGGATATGATTATGAACAGGTATGCGATGAATTTGAAGACCTACAAAGGTTTCAAAATGAATCTCTCTAAGATTATACTATTAGATTTCAATTAATTTGCTTGAGATTCAAAGATGAAGATAAACCTCCAGGAAATGAATTGATAGATTGGTTTGAATATATTTGTTCTCTTCCTCCCATTTCAAATCCGTATGAAACAATTGCAAGTTCTGATGACTCTCCTTCAAGTTCCAATAATATTATCAAATACTCTTATTTAGAAGTGCATATTAAACATGATGAAGTGGCATCGACCATGTATGACAAATTCCTAAATTTAGCACACACCTCTTACAGTGTTAGTAATAATCATGCTGATGAACCATTACCAGAAAACCTGCAATAATTTGACAAACAACTACAAGAAGAAATCAATAATAAAATTGAAGGACCATCTCCCACAAAATCTGAAAATCACCATGAATTAAATTCAGAAAATCAAATTATAAATCAACAAGTACAAGCAGAAATTGAATTTCCAATAATATGTGACCTAAATTCCTTAATATGTGACCTGCTGTACAAATTTTTGAATTTGCTCATGTTGATCAAATAAAAAAATTTGTGAAGTGAGGGGACATTCTTCAAGAAAGCACAATTAGCCAAGTAAATGATCTTGAATTTTAAATTTTCAATGAAGAAAATGCACACGAATTCACAAATAGAGACATTTTTAAATTCATTTCTTTTGATTCTCATTTTCAGCTTTATCTTGATATTTTTGCTCATAGTAATCTATCCCCTCTTTTCTTTAATGTTATTCCAGAAAACAAAGAGGATGATATGAATGAATGCCAATTAGTTTTTATTAAGATAGAGAATCATTCATTGATCATTTTTCTAGCATTAATGAACATGTGCCTCATATTCCTTCTTGTTTTGATACATCGGATGAGATTGAAATGAATTCTAGAGAATGTTGTGAAGTCATTTATGATAGTTACTTTGACATTGAGGATGTTGATTTATCTTCTTCTCAAGTAAATCTTCATGATCAAATTCAAATCACATGTGAAAATGAAGAACACTCTAGCTCAGAAAGTTTTCCAACTAGTCCTCATTTTCAAACAAGTAATCATACTCATGATTTCAACATTCAAGAACCCATTCCATTCTATGATTTTTATGATGATAAAATCATTACTTCTATTCATAATACTGACCCTCTCACTAATTCAAAACTTGGTATTGGAAATCATTCTAATTCCATTATTCTAACCAATCCTTGTGAAGAAGAAATTACTTCAAGTCAATCCTAGTTGTGTTGTAACATTAGTTGTAACAATAGTGTAAACTATGATTTGATTTAATTGTTGTTCCTTCACTTATTTAGTTTATTTTTAGATTTGTTTTTTGTTTTCATTTTTCAGTTTTTTGATATCTTATGTTGGCATATTGAGTAATTCAGTATTGAAAACTCAATTGATGCATTGCCTGAATGGGAAGATGATGTTTCAAATGACAATCATGAACATGAAGAGCTATTACTTTTCCAATCACTTCTTATTTTCCAATTCATTTTTTATCACTTGTTACTTTCCTCTCCAAAGAAGTGCCAACAAGAGAGTGTATCTTTACATTATGACCAACTATCTAATTCTACTAATGATATTCCGTTGAATCTATCAGATTTCCATCCATATTCCATTGACACTTTTGAGATACATTTGGAAAAATTTCCCTCACAAAAGATTATTAATAATTTAACATATGTACATAAGACTTCTAAAGTTTTGCATGCCATTGTATCTAAAGATCCATTTTCACAATATGGTCTATTATCTTCTCCTTTAAACACCTTCCAATCATTAATGGAAATCCATCTAGATTTCTATGATCCAATTGAAATTTAGCTAGAAAGGAAATTTCAAGCGAAGATGATTGTAAATAAGCTCATTCTTGTAAATACATTAACAATAGTTGTACATGATATTTTTAGTTTCATTTCTTTTGGTTTAAGTACATTTATGCTTTTATTACTGATGTTTTATGTATATAATCATGCAGAAAATAAAATGCTTGAATGGCTTCATTGGAAGTATGATTTCTCTTAGTCTTAGTCTACTCTTTGGATTAGGATTAGGTGTAGGTTAGTCGTAGTTTAAATTAAATAAGAAGATGGTTTTTAACTTTGACTAATACATGGGAGAAATTGAAGATTCATCAGGTAAAACTATAATCAAATTCTTCCAGGTACATATTCATACCTTCATATTCATCTAGTTTGAGCTTTACAAATTTTCTTTTCTCTTTTACTCATTATTTCTTTCTTATATTTTGTAGTCTTCTTGCAGGTTCCCATTGATTTTATTTGTATATTCAGCTTTGGTGGAAACAAACATTTCAAAATAAAAATAATCATATGACATTAGTGAGTTTTCTCTTTTCTAATTTTGCTTACATTTTTAAATTGATTATTAGTCTTATTCTTAAAACTTAATCTCTAAATACTCACAAACTATTTTTAAGCAAGTTTGCAAAAGTAAGAAAATCCATGTCAAAGCATAGAACAATAACTCTAAATCAATAACTATGCTCCAAAATCATCAATCATGGTCAACCATGGTTGAATGTCACATTGTGACAAAGATTATCTCAATATGAAAATCAAGCATGGTCAACTCTAGTCAACCTTAGTCTAACGTAACACTATTACAAAGATTGTCTGAATATAAAAATCAACCATGGTCAAGCATGTTTATTTTAGGGTTTATGTACCTTGGGTTTATAATATTAATCCCTTGGGATTTTATTAATCTAAGGGTTCATATTCCTAGGGTATAATATTATCCATAGTGGTTATAATATTAATCCTTGGGTTTAATATAAATCCCTTGGTTCTATAATCATGGTCAACCATGGTCAAAAGTCACATTGTGGTAAATATTGTCTCAATATGAAAATCAACCATGGCTAACCATCATCAACCATGATCAACCGTCACCAACAGTGGTTAACCATTGACAAATTTCATCAACCATGGTCCAAAGTTGTATTGTGAGAAATATTGTATCATAATGAAAATCAATCATGGTCAGCCATGGACAATCTTGGTCAACCATGGTCACATTGTGCCAAATATTATGTCAGGGTCCAATGTCACATTGTGACAACCATGGTCAACCATGGTCAACGATGGTCCAACGTCACATTGTTACAAAGATTGTGTCAATATGAAAATTAACCATGGTAAACTATGGCCAACCATATTTATCTTAGTATTTATAATATTTATCTTAGGTTTCAATATTTACTAGCGATGATCCATCACCATATTCTGACAAAGATTGTCTCAATATGAAAATCAATCATGGTCAACCATTGTCAACCATGGTCAACCATGGTCCAATGTCACATTGTGTGAAAGATTGTCTCAATATAAAAATCAACCATGGTCCAACATCACATTGTAACAAATATTGTCTCAATATGAAAATCGACAATGGTAAACCATATTAATTTTGGGGTTTATATTATTTATCGTAGGGTTTATATACCTTTTCTTTATAATATTAAGCCCTTGGGTTTAATATTATTGCATTGGGATTTTAGTATTAATCCCTTGGGTTTATTATTCCATTGAGTTTATAATATCAATCCATTGGGTTTATTAATCTAAGGGTTCATATTCATAGTGTATAATATTATTCATAGGGTTTATAATATTAATCCTTGGGTTCAATATATATCCATTGGGTTTATAATCATGACCAATCATGTTCCAACGTGTTGTAGTGAAAACACAACACCTCGATTTTATTCTATCATAATAAAGTGAAAACATATGTAAATAACACACAACACATATAATAAGATAATATATGATAAAGACTAATATCAGATTTTTGTAGAGTGTGTCACTGCTTAAAAGTTGCGTTGTCTTAAAACTGCCGATCTCCAAACTCTGATATCATATATCCCCTCTCTTCAATTTCCACTCCCTTCGATTGTCGATATCCCTAAAGGCCTCCGATCTCCAATATGTGATAATCCAATGCGCCTTCAACCTCCGAAAATCATTCACCTCTGATCTCTGATCTTACATACTATTCCTTCCGATAAGTGGACCTAATATATGTATTAACATTTGTCTAATCGGAATATCGCATCCTCTCTCATATCAGAACAATTTTCAATGACACTTATGTAAAATTTCCGATATGACTTAATCCTCTGATCGCTAATTTAGTTACGAACCCGATAAAGTTATTAAAATGAATTAATTATGATTTCGCATTTGCTCCCTATCAGAGCTATCTAATATCACCAATATTTTGTGTTGTCTTATTTCAATAGTTGCGATGAAATTTTCTATGATGCCACTAGGTTCTTTCCACTTATCACTTTCTTATAGGGCCATTGTAATAATAATTAAAATGTATATTTTCAATGGTTTTGCAGGAAGTTTGTTGTGTTTATATTTTGATGTATTTTTCACTAAGTTTAATAATAGAACTAATTATCTCTGTTTGACTAAAATAGGGATGAGCCTAGGGCTAATAAGGAGGAAGTATCAACTCAATCTAGGATTTCCAAACACTCTCTGTCGTGAGACACAATGTAGTTCTACACTGGAAAGATTGTTGTAAGAGAGACTAAAAAAGGGCCAATTCCGTGAGCGGAAAATCAATCCTCCGGCTAAAGAAAAACACTTTGTTGCAACATTTTCCCAAATTTGGACCGTTTTCAACTAAATACAAAAATGTTGAGATTCAGTCAATTTTTATTTCTCATTTGTTGAGAAATCAAAGGGATTTGTTAACTTTGTAACTCTGTATAAATACTTGTCTCTTCATTGACAAAGAGGAGGTCTTGATCCATACACAGGGGGATTCTTAGTAATAATTCAATTTGTGCCTTCACATTATTGTAGAGCGTAGACAATATTATTATAGAGATTGTAGAGAAGTTATGGCTCTATTATAAAGGGACTTTGCACTATTGCAAGAACTTTCATTAAGGGTCAAAGCTACTCTCATAACTGTGGTAATAAAACTTTGACATAGTTTTAATTAATTATTTTTCTTGTGTACTATTGCCGGAACTCAGTATTATTATCTCATTGTCAAAGTTTCATTATTGGTTTTGATCTTTATTCTAAATAGTATTATGTTTCTTTGATATTATGCATTATTGTTGTGTCATTGAAATTTTTTTGTTGAAGCTTTGTTAAAGCTATCTTTTCAGGGTAGAATCAGATCATAATCAATCTTAATTCGTTGAAGTATTCCTATGGTGACTGATAACTATTTATTATTCATTTGCAGGCTTAGGAGAGGTCTATCCCATCCTATTTGGAGATAGGTTTTTCATGTTTTAGATTATTTTTCCATCTACATATTAGTTTGCATCAAGTCCTCTTTGAAAGAGGCAAACAAATAATTTAATTGTGGTTTGATCAACCTTAATTTGATCAAACATTTGCGTTGATCTATTCCTTTAATTTACATCTTTAAAGATTGATATAAAGGAAATGTAACCTGATGTATTATAGGTGTAAATAGATTAACTCTTAGTTTAGGTTAGTTGTAAATTAGATTAGTTTTAGGTTAGTATTAGATAACAGAGTAACTAGACCCTAACCAATCGGAACCACCATCTTCAACGGAAAAGGAGTTTCTTTAAGTTCCCGACCAGGTGGTCTCCCCTAATGTTGACAGCGGAAATTTTTGCCGATCAACATTTATGGCGCTAGAAGGATGACCTAAAGATTTGCTGTCTTTTGGAGATTTTGTATTTTAAATTTTTATTTTAATCACAATGGCTCCTCTCAAACTTCCAATTTGGAGTTGTATCTTTGGATGTGGATCTGCCAATCCTCCACCAAAAATAGTAAGTCACTTGTCAAAGGTAAAGTTTAATTGTAAGAGGAATGCTTCTGCATTTGAGCATGCCTTGCAATTTATTAAAAAAATTCAAATTCCACTTATCATGATATTGATGAAGGCATTCTATTCATGATTTTTACTCTCACATTCTTAGGAAAAGCCAAAAGCTAGTGTCAATCTCTTCCAGTTGTGTCTATTCATAGTTGGGATCAATTTATCATAATGTTCCTTTATCAATTTGACAAATATGATTATGAACATGTATGCGTTGAATTTGAAGACCTACGAAGGTTTCAAAATGAATCTCTCTAATATTTTACTATTAGATTTCAATTAATTTGCTTGAGATTCAAAGTTGAAGATAAATCTTTAGGAAATGAATTGATAGATTGGTTTGAATATATTTGTTCTCTTCCTCCCATTTCAAATCCGTATGAAATAATTGCAAGTTCTAATGACTCTTCTTCAAGTTCCAGTAATATTATAAAAAACTCTTATTTAGAATAACAAGATATGAATAGATAGAAGAGCTCTGATACCACTTGTTGTAGATCTAAATCGGAAATATTATGATAATAGAAATAACCCAAGAATAAAAAGATAGAAATAGAATGAAATGCTTCTTTATTATCAAAACCCTTATGGTAGGGCAACACCATACATTCACTCCTTAAGGAAGGAGAACACTCCACAAGCCATTCATACAAGAATACTTCTCTTCATATCTCTCCATGTGGAGTCTCTAGCCTCTATATAGCCTCATACATACAATACCATGCATCATTACCATGGTTTCCTCATACCATCAACTAATACCATGGGCCCCTTACATTATTATTAACTACTTGTGGTCCCTTAGATGACATGGGTTAACCACCTTATTTATTACTATGGCCCATCCCATTATTACATTATTACCTTGGGTACCTCCCTCGATACCCCATATTACCCCCTAGGTATTTATACATTCCACCCCCCTTAGCATGTTTCGTCCCCGAAACATGGGAAGAACACAAATAATAAGATCTACACAAAAGAGTAGTCCACTGATACCAAGCACGTGCATCTAGCCATCCAAGAGAAAGGTGAACCTTCGATCTCGCTGGTGCCTCGCTCGCTTGAGATGGAGGTTGACTGTGGCAGCTCTTCTGTGTTGATGTGTAGTAGGTGGATCGTCTCTTCGTCATTTGACTATTTGGTTTCCATCTTGATGGTTGTCTTGCGGGTGATGTGGGTGATGATATGTTGAAGTTTTAACCCACGATGGCTTTTGCTTGACTTCACCCTGCTGTGGTGCCTGTTGTGGTGTCTTCTTTTTCAATATGACTTCAACCACTGAGCCCTCCTCTGATGCATCATCTCCTATAACCTTTCCTTCTGCAACCTCTGTTTGTGTTTGATTGTCGATCATCAAAGGCTCATCATCTGATATTTCAGTCCCTTGAACATTTTCTGCTTCAGCCTCCATGTGCTCTACCTGTTTATGGATGGAAATATCCTGTAATGTAATTTTCTTCTTTTTATACCATAGCTTCAGGAATTTCTTCTGTACATTAATATTGATAGTACCCACGTATTCCTTCCAAGGATATCCCAAAACAACATCCATAGTATCCATCTTTGAAGCATAAAAATCACCATGTAACACATATTTATCCATAGAAAACTTCAAATCCTTGTACACTTGAACATCCTCATTATCAATATGTGTATGTTCAATTTGTTTTGCTGAGACTTGCAATTTTTTTGCCAAATTAACACTGATAAAATTATGTTTACAATTAGGATTGATAGAAACAATGATCTTCTCTTTCTGAAGCAATCCATGAATTTGTAATAAGGACATACCAGTAGGAATTAACCCCTTATGTGTCTCCTTCTCCTTTTTCCTAGCCCGAGATCATTTGTCTAAAAGGACTCGTTCAAATTCTACATCTGAAAGTTTGGTCAACTGCTTCTTGTCAAGTGAGTACCACCATTTGGCAGCCTCATCTTGAAGACTAAACCACACTGAATCCCTCCAAAGTGTCCCATATATACGCTTTTTTCCCTTTATGAGTTCTTAAATAGTCATACCACTATCATTCCCTGTAAAAAATTCCTTGCTAGAAGCCATGAAGGTTTGAAAAAATCCACTTACTTGGCTAAAATTTGAGAATGTCATAGTTTTGTCAATATTGCTCAGAATCTCTATTATAACCTATTTTTGGAAATGTAACAACCATTCTGCATCTGCCCATGTGATAGAAATCCTAATCCAGGCACTAGAATTCCAGATCTGCGCTGCTACTTCCGCCGTCACCCAAAATTTCTGAAAAAAGTGCTGATTTTAAATCAGCTATATCTCCCTCATCCGGACTCCGATTCGACTGATGTTTTTTTTTAAATTAGGTGTTTTTTCACAAAGATTCTAGATCTACAATTATATCTTGTAAATTCTCCACCAGGATGTCTAGATCTATACCGCAAATTCGCTGCCCCGAAAAATTGTCTACAACCCTACTGATTTTTAGATCAGCGATATCTCCTTCATCCGGACTCCGATTTGACCGATTTTTTTTTGAAATCGGCTATTTTTTCACAAAGAATACAGATCTGCAATCAGTTTTTGTAGATCTTGAACCAAAACATACAGATCTGATCTGCAAACTCGCTGCCCCTGAAATCCTGCAAAAATGAAAAAAAAAATCTCCACTTTTGTGCCCAAGAAAGTGCTCTGATACCACTTATTGTAGCTCTGATACCACTTGTTGTAGATAGAAACTGGAAATATTATGATAATATAAATAACCCAAGAATAACAAGATATGAATAGATAGAAGAGCTCTGATACCACTTGTTGTAGATCTAAACCGGAAATATTATGATAATAGAAATAACCCAAGAATAAAAAGATAGAAATAGAATGAAATGCTTCTTTATTATCAAAACCCTTATGGTAGGGCAACACCATACATTCACTCCTTAAGGAAGGAGAACACTCCACAAGCCATTCATACAAGAATACTTCTCTTCATATCCCTCCATGTGGAGCATCTAGCCTCTATATAGGCCTCATACATACAATACCATGTATCATTACCATGGTTTCCTCATACCATCAACTAATAACATGGGCCCCTTACATTATTATTAACTACTTGTGGTCCCTTACATGACATGGGTTAACCACCTTATTTATTACTATGGCCCATCCCATTATTACATTATTACCTTGGGTACCTCCCTCGGTACCCCATATTACCCCCGTAGGTATATAACATCGACCATGTATGATAAATTCCTAAATTTAGTACACACCTCTTACAATGTTAATAATAATCATGCTGATGAACCATTATCACAAAACTTGCAATAATTTGACAAACAACCACAAGAAGAAATCAATAATAAAATTGAAGGACCATCTCCCACAAAATCTAAAAATCACAATGAATTAAATTCATAAAATCATATTATAAATCAACAAGTATAAGAAGAAATTGAAATTTCCAATAATATGTGACCCATTGTACAAATTTTTGAATTTGATCATGTTGATCAAATAAAAAATTTAGTGAAGCGAGAGAACATTCTTCAAGAAAGCACAATTAACCAAGTAAATGATCTTGAATTTGAAATTTGAAATGAAGAAAATGCACAAGAATTCACAAATAGAGGTATTTTTAAATTCATTTGTTTTGATTCTCATTTTCACCTTCACCCTTATATTTTTGCTCATAGCAATCTATCCCCTCTTTGCTTTAATGTTATTCCAGAAAACAAAGAGGAAGATATGAATGAATGTAAATTAGATTTTATCAAGATAGAGAATCATTCATTGATCGTTCTTATGGAATTAATGAGCATGTGCCTCATATTCCTTCTTGTTTTGATACATCGAATGAGATTGAAAGGAATTCTAGAGAATGTTGTGAAGTCATTTATGATAGTTACTCTAACATTGAGGATGTTGATTTATCTTCTTCTCAAGTAAATCTTCATGATCAAATTTAGATCACATGTGAAAATGAAGAAAACCCTAGCTCAGAAAGTTTTCCAACTAGTCCTCATTTTAAAACAATTAATCATACTCATGATTTTAACATTCAAGAACCCATTCAAATCTATGATTTTTATGATGATCAAATTCTTACTTCTATTCATAATCTTCACCCTCTCCATAATTCATAACTTGGTAGTGGAAATCATTCTAATTCCATTATTCTAACCAATCCTTGTGAAGAAGAAATTACTTCAAGTCAATCCTAGTTGTGTTGTAACATCAGTTGTAACAATAGTGTAAACTATGATTTGATTTCATTGTTGTTCCTTCACTTATTTTGTTTATTTTCAGATTTATTTTCTGTTTCATTTTTTAGTTTTTGGGTATGTTATGTTGGCATGTTGAGTAATTCAGTATTGAAAACTCAATTGATGCATTGCCTGAATGGGAAGATCATGTTTCAAATCACAATCACGAACATGAAGAGCTATTACTTTTCCAATCACTTCTTATTTTCCAATTAATTTTTTATCCCTTGTTACTTTCCTCTCCAAAGTAGTGCCAACAAGAGAGTGTATCTTTACATTATGAACAACTATCTAATTCTATTAATGATATTCCATTGAATCTATTAGATTTCCATCCATAGTCCATTGACACTTTTGAGATAAATTTGGAAAAATTTCCCTCACAGAAGATTATTAATAATTTAAGATATGTACATAAGACTGCTAAAGTTTTGCCTGCCATTGTATCTAAAGATCCATTTCCACAATTTGATCTATTATCTTCTCCTTTAAACACCTTCCAATCATTAACGGAAATCCATCCATATTTCTATGATCCAATTGAAATTCAGCTAGAAAGGAAATTTCAAGTGAAGATGATAGGAAATAAGCTGATTCTTGTAAATACATTAACAATAGTTGTACATAATATTTTTAGTTTCATTTCTTTCGGTTTAAGTATATTTATGCTTTTATTATTGATGTTTTATGTATATATTAATTCAGAAAATAAAATCCTTGAATGGCTTCATTGGAAGTACGCTTTCACTTAGTCTTAGTCTACTTTTTGGATTAGGATTAGGTGTAGGTTAGTAGTAGTTTAAATTTAATTAAGAAGATGGTTTTTAACTTTGATTAATATATGGGAGAAATTGACTATTCATCAGGTAAAACTATAATCAAATTCTTCCAGGTACACATTCATACATTCATCTTCATCTGGTTTAAGCTTTACAAATTTTCTTTTCTCTTTTAATCATTATGTATTTCTTATATTTTGTGGTCTTCTTGCAGGTTCCCATCAATTTCATTTGTAGATTCAGCTTTGGTGGCAACACACATTTCAGAATAAAATCATCATATGACATTAGCAAGTTTTCTCTTTTCTAATTTTGCGTACATTTTTAAATTGATTATTAGTCTTATTCTTAAAACTTAATCTATAAATAATCACAAACTATTTTTAAGCAAGATTTGCAAAAGTAAGAAGATCCCTGTCAAAGCATAGAACAATAACTCTCAATCAATAACTATGCTCCAAAATCATTATACAAGATAAAATCAACATAATCTTATTTTTATGTCAATTCTCTGTATTATCTTGTAAGATGTATCTCAAGGTTCATTTTCTTGATTGGCTTCTTTCTGATTTAGGCTTACTTGGATTGTCGTTTCATTTCATTTCACAATAAAATGGAGTAATGTTTTCTCTTTCATCTTGGCATAATCATTGGGCGAGACATTTTTATGCTCTAATTTATATTAACATAACTTAATCTCTAAGGATCACTTCAATGAAGATGATTTCTTTTATGTTCATTTTCAGCTTTCCTAACCAAGTAGAGTCCTTGGTTCTTTGAGTTTAAATCTTTCTGTTATTTGTTAATGAACTATATTTAACCCCTATCTTTAAAAGAAAGTAAAACACATTTAACAGCAGTTACTTAAGGTCATGTGTTCTTTTGGGAGCAAGTTTAGTCAAGCGAATAGTAGTTATCTTAAAGCTTTTTACGTCTTCCCTTTCTCTTAAGGAGTGGTATGCCACCCCATTTATTAAGTAAACTCTATGAGATTAATAGTAGCCATAGTTAAACATAAACACAAAATTGTCAATTGAAGGGTAGGAGGTCTCATCACGAGTCGACCTACCATGATCATAATTTCTAACATTGTGACATTACCATTATTGGTCACCAAGCCAAGGTAATGACTTTTGACCACAAGATTGAAGGAAAAGATGTCTCATCATGAGTCGGATTGTTCACCATGTTATATTTTGTGAATCACATTGTGGTTAGTTGGTTACCAAACTAGGACAATGGTCTTTAGTTGGCATTCAAATAAGTTTATGATGATCTTTTGCAACTGTGCATTTATTCCTAATAAATGGGACACTGGACCCTAAAATGGTTAAAAGGCATCCGCGTCGAGGCTATAAACGCATGCTGACAACAATGGCCATGCATATGGTATGTAAGTTAAATTAATACTATGTTTTCTTGATTAGCTTGTTTACTAAAAAACTGATGCCTAACTGAGATGACTGTTGTACATATAAATTTGCTGAAACATTGGACTCATGGGGTAAATTTTTACAATTTCCTGAACAATAGTGGTATATATATTTATTTGACAACATATAATAGGGAAAAAATGGTTAGAATATCTGAATTTGAGCATTTCAAATTATCTAATTATAACTCCATTATAACTCCATTTTTAAACTAAGTTTCACATCTTTACAACAAAGATAATTCTTTCTCCCCAATGTGTCACCATTATTGTAGTGAAAACACAACACCCCCATTTTATTCTATCATAATAGACATGGGGACCCTTTTTGCATTACATGTAGGCTTTGAGTGTAATTGCGTTATTTCAAATCTAATTTTCTTTTCATTTACACTTGTTTTATTTTTATAATTTAGCCTTAGTTTTACTATTTAGAATTTTAAGCTAAAAATTCATTTTCTAAAGTTATTAAACTTGTAATTATCCTTTTTTCTTAATTATATTAATTAATAATAAATAGCCCCCTAGACAAAGCTCATGTTACAACATATGGAAATAGAGGAACTTTATGTTATCGGAGTTGAAAATATTTATAACCGAAGGTTGTTGAATATAAAGTGAAAATGTATGTGAATAGCACACAACAAATATAATAAAATAATATCGGAGAAACACCAATATTGGAGTTTTACAGAGTGTGTCACTTCTTAAAAGTTGCGATATCTTAAAACTGCTGATCTTCAATCTTGGATATCATATTTCCCCGATCCCTAATTTCCACTCCCTCCGATCGCCAATATCCCTAAAGCCCTACGATCTCCGATATGCAATAATCCAATGCACCTTTGACCTTTGACCTCTGATAACCATTCACCTTCGATCTCCGACATACTATTCCTTCTAATAAGTGGACTCGATATGTGTATTAACATTGGTCTAATCGAAATATCACATCTGCTCTCATATCAGAACTATTTACAATAGCACATATGTAAAATTGCCAATACGACGTAATCTTCTGATCGTTGATTTGGTTATGGACGTGATAAAGTTATTAAGATAAATTAATTATGATTTCGCATCCCCTCCATATCAAAGTTATCCAATATCACTAATATTTTGTGTTGTCTCATTTGAAAAGTTGGGATCATCTTTTCTCTGATACCACTAGGTCCTTGCCACTTGTCACTTTCATATGGGGTCGTTGTAATAATAATTGAAAAGTCAATTTTCAATGGTTTTGCGGGAAGTTTGTTTTATTTAGAAGTTGATTTTTTTTTCGGCTAATTTTAATATTATAACTAATAAGCTATGTTTGACTGAAACAGGGATGAACCCAGGGTCGATAAGGAGGAAGTATCAACTTGATCTGAGATTTCCAAACACTCTCTGTCATGTGACACAATTCAATTCTATATTAGGAATATTGTTGTAATAGAGACTAAAAATGGGCCAACATCGTGAGTGGTAAATCAATCATTTGACTAAGTAAAAAACACTTCATTGCAACATTTTCCCAAATTTGGCCTGTTTTTTACTAAATACAAAAACCTCTATATTCATTTACTTTTTATTTCTTGTTTGTTGAGAAACCAAAGGGATCTGTTAAATTTGTAGCTCTGTATAAATACCTATGTCTTCAATGATATAGAAGAGGTCACGATCCACACATAGGGCGATTCTTTGTAATAATTTGATTTGTGTGGTTGCCCTGATGTAGAGTGCAGAGAGTTTTATTATAGAGATTATAGAGAAGTTATGGCTCTGTTATAAAGGGACTTTGCACTATTTCAAGCACTTTCATTAAGGTTCAGAGCTACTCTCAAAACTGTGGTAGTAAAACTTTGACATGGTTTTAATTAATTCTTGTTCTTGTGTACTATTACTGGAACTGAGGATTATTCTCCCATTGTTAAAGTTTCATTATTGGTTTCGATCTTTATTCTAAACAATATTATGTTTCTTTGATATTATGCACTATTGTTGTGTCATTGACATTTTTTTAAAGAGGCTTTGTCAAAGCTATCTTTGCAGGGTAAAATGAGATCATAATGAATCTTAATACATTGAAGTATTCCTATGGTGTCTGATAACTATTTATTATTCATTTGCATGATTATTTTTCTTTCACTTGTATTAGTTAATGTGAACTATTTCCTTTAATTAATACAAAATAATACGATGAACTAAATCAATTCTTTCCCCAGTTTTAGTTAACTTGCTCTCAAATTAGGAGAGGGCTATCCATCCTATTTTGAGATAGGTTTCTCATGTTTTAGATTAGTTCTACATCTGCATCTTAATTTGGATCAAGTTGATCCAGGTGGATCTTGGTGGCCACTTGCCAAGTCCACCTAGACCCCCACCATTGTTTCTCTCAACATTTTCATTTTCCTTAATTGTAGCACAACTTACTATTTTTAGCAGTTTTTCGTGTCCTTAACTTTTGGAGCCGTTTTGAGGCCCTAAACGACGTTTTTTGGGAAATATGGGGGCAACATGGGTCCATGGGCCGATGTTGCCCTTCCCAAAGTGGTAGTTCTTAGATATATCTTTCTAACGAGCTATTGTACGTGTCAAACGGAGATCGTATGGCAAAGTTACGACCCCATAAGTTGATGTACCAGTTTACCCAAACAGGGCCCACAGTTTGGCGTTTCATCTTTTAGGGTTACGTTTTGGAATGTTAAGGGTTTTCTGTTGTTTCTCAATAATAAATAGGCCTTCAAGCCTCATTGTAACAGAGTTCAGAGGCATGTAGCCACCACATCTCTTCTTAGAGATAAGCTACCATCGCCTTAGCTGGTTTATTTCCATTACTATTTGTAAGCATATTTCAGTATTTTACATTAATGAAATGAAGTATTATTTCCACTGCATATCTGTGTTTATGGTTATCTCTGTAATTTGTTGTGCTCCTGTTTAAGTTCGGATCA
>APFE030941518.1:168253-189768 GCA_000404065.3 Pinus taeda
TTTCTCAACAATAAATAGGCCTTCTAGCCTCATTGTAACATAGTTCAGAGGCATGTAGCCACCACATCTCTTCTCAGAGATAAGCTACCATCGCCCTAGCTCGTTTATTTCCATCACTGTTTGTAAGCATATTTCAGTATTTTATATTAATGAAATGAAGTATTATTTCCACTTCATATCTGTGTTATGGTTATCTCTATAATTTGTTGCGTTCTTGTTTAAGTCTAGATCAAATTCTCTGCTTAAAGACACAATAAAACAAGGCCACCACTGGAAGCTAGACCAGAGATGTAGCCCTAGAGAATAGGGTGCACTCCTTATTAAAATTCTTGTGTCTTTGTGTTTGCTTACTATACTTCTCTGTTGTCTTTCCATTTAAATGTTTGTGTATTGGCAATATGGTCGATCCGTTGCTTAAATAACATAGAACACACACCATCACATGAGTCTGTAATACCTTTTTTAATAAATCTTCAACTAATGTCACTCATAGGGTGATTATCAGATCACAAGTCTCCCCTCAATTCTGCTTTAGTTTCCTGCATTTTCCATAGAACTTCTTCCTCTCTCCTTGAGCAAACCCAATCATCTTTCTCTCTCCTAGTGATTCTTGGTACAACCTAGGTGCCCTAACACCTCATTCCAACCTTCATCCACCTTTTCCACCCACTCTCACACCTTCAAAACAGTGAAAACTACTCTCGGCCTCCTCCTGTAGGCCTCCTATAGTTTCCCTGTTTTCCACCTATAGATTTCCTATGTCCTCCTTTATATTTTCTTGTAGGCTTTCTTTTGAAGGCAGAGTGTGAGAAAAGCCTCCAGAAGGCCACCTGAGATCTCCTAGGACCCATCCATACCATCCTACATCCTCTCAAGTCCGAGAACCACCCTCCAATGCCACCTATTCGTTGCCACATTCACACACAATAAATTACATGCATGTTAAATTCACATAAAAATACATAAAAATCCAAAAAGATGTTTTTGCTTATTTACTTCCAAAAATAGCTTAGTTAGATATTGTTTACTTCCTTGAGTAGGTAATGGCATTCCTTTCATGGTTTTCATAGTTCTTTCTGCATAAGTAGGATTAGTTGGTTAAGTAGGGTTTACTAGGTTTGCTTTACATTTCAGTCTTTCTCCTTTCTGCAGTTAGAGAAGCATATGTAGAGTAATATTTCTTTCCTTTCATCACTTATAGAGCTTCTTCTGGAATCCATAGAAGTTGGCTTGAGCTCCTAGTGATCTTGCGCTGGCTGACCAAGTGACAAGCTGCAGTGAGAACTAGTACTTGTGCATACAGCACTGATGCTTCCAAGTCTATTACGAACTAACCAGTTGATAAGAGTAAAGTAGGCAACCCACAAGTTGCAGCATTATTGCTGCAATATTGGTGCTCACCAAATTGCGATATATACCACATCACAACTAGACTCCATCGAGGCCAATTCATATACTTGTTCCACCTCCGACTTATGATATGCGATATCAGAATCGTAGCTGGAACCCTGGTGGGGCCGATTCTTAACCAGCTTCTTCCTCTTGCATCGATATGCGATATGCGGGACCCAGTGGAAACTTGCCACATGGTGCTCCCTCACTCGTTGAGAATTTTTCCATGTCATCTTCTCCTGCCACTTCGACAAGTCAAAATCAAACTTTGACTTTCTCTAACTTCGTGATCTGGACTAGGATTTGAGTGTCGTTCGCACCATTGGAATTAGGATGATGAGCACTTTGATCTGATGCTAAGTTTTTCCACATTCTGCCACTTTGATTTTTGAGTCTTTTACCATGCCAATGGTACTTTTCTAAAGACCCACTTGGATCAATCTTCCCCACTAAGATCTTTTGGAGCTCCAAAAGCCTTTTCAGTCAATTAGCAAGTGAGGAAATTGCTCCCTCACTTTCTATTTCTCCATCCATTGAGCTTTACTCGGATGCATTTCTTTCAAGCCAACACGGATGTACTCCACATCTCCCCATCGTGAAGTTCTGGTTTTCTTGTCGAGAATGATATCTTTGGGAAACTTATATAGATACTTTGGTTCAAAATCATCCACTGTAGGAATCTTTGCAACCTCTTCGATATCCATAATCAATGGAGGTTCATAAAGCTTCAGGTTTTCAACATTTACTACTGAGTACATTTGCATATAAGCAGGGAAGTCAAGATGAAAAGCATTGTCTCCAATCCTTTTCAATATGGTGAGGGACCATATCGGATAGGTATCAACTTATTCACTTCTCCCTTCATTCTATCCTTGTTGATGTGGAGCCATACCTTGTCCCCAACTTGAAACTGATGGTAAACTCGATGCTTATCATGTCGAGCTTTATATTGAGCTTGATGTTGGCATTATGATACAGGTGTTGTCCTTAATGGCAACTCACTTAGATGACAGATCACACTGCAACAGGTCAATAGAAAAAAATTAATGATCAGACTACAAAGAATGAAGAAAGAGAGGTATACGCAGGTTCACCTTGACAAACAAGTGTATACACGCGGGTTAATAGACCAAAAGAAGCGTATAACATACACACACACTTTCACAAGAGGGAAAGCGTGTACATGTTGGAAAACTAAGTTTTTGGTCCGTGGTATTTGGTCCATGGTATTTTGATCCATGGTATTAGTCCAAGGTATCTAGTCCGAGGTATTGACCCTAGGTATTTGGTCCAAGGTATTAGTCTATGGTATTGAGAAAGGCCTAAAACTATAAAAGGAGGAGAAGATCATTAGGCCAAGTGTGCAAGCATTGAATATTTGATGAAGTGTGAGATCCAATATGCAGGTTATGGGTTTGTGATGCTTTGCTTGATCTGAACTAAGGATGCACCTATGTGGATGATGATGGATGATGGCTCGGGATCATAAGGCTTGGAATGTATTATCATTATGTGGTTTGATCATGGATAGACTAAATCTGAATACTAACGCATGTTTTATTCTACAAATGTTATGATCTGGGTATGACTGAGTTCTGAAATAGCTGTGAAGTTGTTAAGTTAGTATTTGCAGATATGTACACTGGTTCACTTTGGTAAAAGCATGTATACACGTTGGTTCGGTTCATCAGAGTAGCGTATACATTATGAAATATGATATCTGAATTTGCAGATGGTTCTAGTGGTTGTTGCAGAGTTCTGGGTTCTGCTCTGTATTCTGGTGACTGTTTGATTCAGTTGTGGGTGATTCAGAGATTCATGATTGAGTATTTAATGATTGGTTGTATTGCAGTGGTGATTGATGGGTCCAGTATGAAAATTGGATGAAACGTGGCCTTTCATATTGTGGTGTTGTGTTCCAGGAGTATCCAGTCTAAAAATTTATGAAACGTGGTCCCTAGAGGAAGAGAGAAGGTTGTAGCCTTTTGTAGGATGACACCTACATACTAGTAAACACATTGGATAGTACAAGAGCCAGATGGTTGTAGCTCCCTTCCAGTAGAAACTAGAAAATGAGTGAAGGTTGTAGCCTTCAATAGACCAACACCTACGTCCTAGTAAATATATCGACTAGTACAAGAACTAGGGGGTTGTAGCTCCCTTCCAATAGAAGCTGGAGAATGAGAGAAGGTTGTAGCCTTCTGTAGGTGGGTGCCTGCGTACTGGTATGAGTCTGCACCAGTACAAGATTGTAAACGGGTTTTTCTTATATTAAAGGAAGACAGAAGTAGGTGGTTTTTGTCCCGCATTGGGTTTCCACCTTATATCTTGGTGTTCATGTGTGTGATGATCTGTTCTGTTTTTACTACACTTGGTTACTGTTTATATGGTTAATGCAGTTCTGATGCACTAATTAAAGATCAACATATGATGAAATAATTGAATCATAAGTTTGTTGGATATATGCTAGTTGCATTAAACACAGTTGTTTGTACATGCAAGTTCCCTTAACTGAAGCAGCGTATATGATTATGATTATGGAAATGAAAAATTATTGATTTAATAATACTGATTCACCCCCCCCTCAATATTATTTCTAACACTTGACTCTTCTCCAACTGCTCCTGTATTTCCTGATGAATCGCCTGATTCAACCCCCCTCAGTATTATTGATTTAATAATACTGATTCATCCCCCCCCCCACAAATATTATTTCCAACACTTGACTCTTCTCCAACTGCTCCTATATTTCCTGATGAATCACCTGCATCCATTGAATGAAATTATGTGCTTTGTCCCTATCATCTCGTCCATTAGTATCCTCCTCTTTCCCAAAGACCATGTCTAAGGGATCTCTAGGTAGATAGCAAAAACATGAAAAAATGGTGAGCTCTATGTAGATGAATGTTATGCTCGATTGTATGCATGTTGCACATAAGGAAGTTGTTCATCCCACAACTTGGGATGCTTCCCACAATAACCTTGCAATAAATGTACCACAATGCAGTTGACAACCTCTATCTTTCCATTGGTCTATGGATGAAATGTCGTACTTCTTTTCAACTTAGTGTCTATCATTCTCCACAAGCTGGTTCAAAACTCCCCAAGAAAGCAAGAGTCTTGATCTGAGACAATAGATGTGGGCAACCCAAAATGGATCCAAACATGCTGAAAGAAAATAAAAGCAGTCTGTTCAGCAGTGACCTACTTTTTACAAGGCATTAAAATACACATTTTACTAAACTGATCCACAAAAACATACAAATAGTCATGACCTTTCCTAGACATAAGCAAACCTCCTACAAATTCCATGGACACACTTTCCCATGGTCAAATCAGAATAGGGACTGGTGTGTAGAGACCAAGTTTTCTATTAAAGGGATTTGAAACATAACACAACACACAACCCTTTACAACGTGAGTCACAATGTTTTTCATATGAGGCCAAAAACAAAACCTCTGTAAATGACAAAGTTTTCTCAATTCCAAAATGACCAGACACCAGAAAGCTATGAGCCTCTTGGATTACGTGAACCCTGTCATCAACGGGCATGCACCATTTTTCAAAGTGGTACAATAGTTTTCCTTGCAAATAATAATTGTCCGCCTGCGATCCACGAGTTAGTTTTGCATAGATTTCTTTAAAATCACTACCATTAGCATATTGTTCAACATACCTTTCTAATGATAAAGAAAAATTTTGCAAAACTACATATGCAGAAATAGAAGGGAAAGAAACCATATCTGCTACTTTATTGTTGGCGCCCTTCTTGTCTCTTATCAGCAAATGAAACTATTGGAGGAATCCATCCATCTGAAGTGATGGGTTTGCTTAAACTTGGCTTGTGACTGAAGGTACTGCAAGGGTTGATGATCCGTATGGATGATGGTCTCCTTGCCGATCAGATAATGTTTCCACTTATTTACACTCTGGACCAAGGTGTACAACTCCCTGTCATACGTGGGATAATTCACAACAACCTTGGAGAAAGTATCTAAATGGTAACATACAGGCTTTATTTGCTACATCAATACAACGCCCATGGCATATCTGCTGGCATCCATTTCAATTTCAAAATGCCACTGAAGGTTTCGTAAGGCTAGCACTGGTGTTGTGCTGATCTTCTCTTTCAGTGTGTTGAAGGATTTCTGTTTTTTTCCTCCCCACTAAAAGGCCTTCTTCACACTAGTCAAGGTGTGCAAGGGGGCTATGATAACAGAGAAGTTCGCAATTAACCTTCTCCAATACTATACTGTGCCTAGAAAACTTCGAACCTCTCTAACATTCGTGGGGTCAGGCCAATTCATAATCTCCTCCACTTTAGAGGGATCTATATTCAATTGTCCATTGCTGACAATGTGGCCTAAATAAATCAAAGAAGTCATCTCAAACTCACACTTTCACAGTTTCAAATACAAATTTTCACTTTTCAGAACATCAAGCACTTTCTTTAGATGACACACATGTTCATCCCATGTCCTACTATACATAAGAATATCATCCAGATATATAAGAATAAGATAATCAAGAAAATGCCTAAATAAATCATTCATTACCTCATAAATGTGGTTGGAGCATTGCACAATCTGAATGGCATCACCATCTATTCGGACAACCCCTGTTTGGTTTTGAACGCAAGCTTCCAAACGTCCTGATCTGCAATTATAACCTGGTGATAACCACTACGCAAATCCAGCTTTGTAAAATAAACAACATTTTTCAACGGATCTAATAATTCATCAATGCGAGGGAGAGGGTATCGATTCTTCACCATGATCTTGTTTAGCACTCTGTAATCTACACACATTCTCCATGTGCCATATTTCTTGGGCACCAACATGATCAGTGAGCCATAATGAGAAGAACTCGGTTTGATGACTCCCTGATTTAACAGTTCCTACACCTGTTTCTTGATCTCCTCCATCTTGATAGAAGCCATCCTGTACATGCCAACATTCAGTAAAGGAGAATCCTATTGTAAATGGATCTCATTTTGGATTTCGCATTTAGGGGGAAATTCTCTCGATTTTTGAAACAATCCATCATAATCAAAAACAATTTCAAATAATTCTTTCTTATGATTAGGATTACAACCTTTGAAAGCGTCAACCATCTCGGCCTCTTTCTCTCTCACTATCATGAGCGTGCACCCTTTGCTGGAATTAACCAGTTGTTTAATCTCTCGTGCGCTTACAAGGCTAGCATTAACTTTTGTTTGATGAGCTCTAACTATATACTCTACTCCATCCTTTGTGAAGTGGTATTTGTTTTCATGCCAAAAAAAGACGGCCTTTCTGTCATATAGATATGGGCTTCCCAAGCTGATTCCACAAATGTCCAAAGCACTACATCTAATTCTACCTCATCAACTAATTTAGAAGCAATAAAAAATATGACCCTACACTGCTTGGTGACATGCAATTTGGCTTTATTGCTTACTCAACCAAGAGGGTATGGACTTGGATGAGGCTTAGTTTCAAGGCCTAAAATTTTCACTAAGGACTTTGAGTTGAAGTTTGCTTGGGAACCAGAATCAAACAAAGTTTCCACCTTTGTATGTTTTATGACAACTCAAACGTGGAATAACTCAATTTTTTTCTGCTCATTACTTACAAGCTCATTCAAATAACTAGTACTTGCAATCTAATCAGGACTATTATTAATAGAAAGAGTACCTTTTGCCCCCATGGTTGTGACCAATGTCTCATTGCCGAAATCCAATCCAAGATCCTGCAATGTTTCCACTGTCTTCTGCTTCCCCCTGTCCACCAAATCTCTTCGATCTCAACTCCGGATGCATCTTCCAGTAGTGGTCCTCATCATGACCATATTTCTTGCAATGAGTTCAAGCCAGTGTTGATTTGTCGCCTTTCTTGGATTCGATGGTCTTCTTATCCTTCCATTTTCCTTTCTTCTAGAATTTTCCATGCTGAGGTTTGAATGGTGTCTTCTTTGCTTGATCATCTCAATCATTCTTGCCTCAACTTTCAAGATGAATAGCCTTTACATTGGCCGCATCAATTGTAGTAGGCTCAAATATTAATAATGAGTGTCTGATGTAACTATGTAGCACACCTACATACTTAGTTACAGTCTTAGGTGCATCTAATGAGATGCCCAAATTTAGTGCTTGTTTTCGAAATTCTTCAGTGAAGATTTGCACATTCTAGCCCTTACCTTGCCTTAGATATTGCCATTCCATAAGTGCACTTTTCTTATAACCGAGAGGGTAGAATTGGTATTTCAATGCAAAAATAAAACTAGACCAAGAGGACAAAAGGTTACTTGACTTTGTGGTACCCTTCTGCAACTCTCTCCCACCAAACGAGAGCAGTGTCGCTTAGCTGAAGGAATGCTAATTGGAATTTCGTCTCATCTTCTTTGATTTGTTGGATCCAACAATAAACCTCTATCTATCTTATCTAGTTATTAAGTTTTTCTACACTACACTCTCCATTTTACGTGGGCAGGTCAAACTTTGCGTCTAACTTGAAGAACGATTTCTTAGATGTTTGATTGGAATTTCTCCACCATCTTCATTATTTGCTGATCCATGGTCATCAAAATCCTTATTCTCATGCCCAAGCGCCTTCTCATATTCTTCGAACAACTTGGCTACTTCCCCTGCCATATTGTAGAACACCTTGCGGAAATTTGTTCATCTTCCCAATGAGCTTCATTGGCCATGTTTCTTCTTCATTTTGCACGTTCTACTTCAGGATCAAAGGATTTAAGCGTTCCTTATCTTTTTCGCAACTTGTTCCGAGTTAGCATAAACTCATGCAATTCGCATATACAAAGACCTGCTCCGATACCAAACTTGATCCAAGATATTTTACTTACAAATGCATCAGAATTGCATATAACAGAGTTAATTAACCATGGAACTTAAAAGCACGTAAATAATGAGGAAATAATAAGAACTCAAAAACCATGACACGATGATTTTATTACGGAGTTCATCCAGTTTGGATTACGTCTCTGGTCTCTGCTCAATCGTGAGGAAGCCTTCATTCAATTAGTGGCATAAAAGACATAAAAGTACAAAAAATTACAACCGTTATACCTCCAAGATGAAATATGGGTAGATAATGGAGAGCCTAGCTTCAAAGACAGACAATACCACTGAACTCCTAGCAAAAAATAGTGCAAAAACGCCTATCCAAACTCCCAATTTAGATAATTGGGCCTTCTACAACCTCTTAGAACCTCCCTGCCGCTCAAGGTGAGGTCTGGCCTGCGACTAGGGTCAGGGTTTGTTGTGTGCATGTGCTTCTGAACTATCTGCTGAGTCCCCCTGCCTTTTATTGACACAACAGTCATATATATAAGCATGGCAGAATCCCTCAAAACTGGGGCAGTTTTAACATAATAACCAAGTTTAGGTAGGAGGGATCGGGCTAGAAGGTTATATGGAAACAACCTTGTAACAATAGTGAAATCCTGTTTTAACATAACAAACCCACCAACTACGCTTAAGGCCCGACAGCATGTCTATCGACACTTTTAACTATTAGCGGACAATCCAAAGCCAATACAATAGATATTTTTGCGATATATGGACCTGTCGGCTTATAGAACATAATATATAATTATATCATGTCCAGCTCCTCCCTGCAAATCGCAATCGGCGTGGAACCCATCAGCGTGTCAACCCAACTTTAGTGCTCCGCGATATGGCAGACTCACTGAGATTTATAAACCACAAAATATAACATATCGGGTTTGGATCCTCCCCAGAAATCGCAATCGACGTGGGCCGAGGTGTAACTCCGTGCTACCGCTCCCCTCCTGCGAACTACGCTTGCGATATATACCGCATCGTAACTGTACTCTGTCGAGGCCAATTCGTATACTTGAACCACCTCCAACTTGTGATATGTGATATCACAATCGCAACTGGAACCCTGCTGGGGCCGATTCTTACGCTGCTTCTTCCTTTTACGCCGATATGCGATATGTGGGATCTAGTGGCAACTTGCCATGTGGCGCTCCTTCGTTTGCTGAGACTTTTTCTATGTCATCTTCTCCTACCACCTAGATAAGTCAAACTCAAACTTTGACTTGCTCTAACTTCGTCATTTGGACTCGGATTTGAGTGTTGTTCATATCGTTGGAATCAAAATGACGAGCACTTTGATTGAATGCTAAGTTTCTCCAGATTCTATCACTTTGAGTTTTGAGTCTTTTACTATGCCACTGATACTTTTCTGAAGATCCACTTGGATCAATCTTCCAAGATTTTCCTAGATCATTTATTTAGAATGTAAATATTATTTATGAGGAAATTGTTCGAACTCTTCAACAAATTTGTAATTCCTTAAATGTATTAGCTTTCTTGCTAATTAATGTAGAATGTGTTAGAATCGAGTCACTCTTCATATTGTGCTCGTCTTACATGGAGCTACACATTCCTTTCATGTCTTGTCCCTCCTTAATTTTGAGTATTACAGATAGAACTTAACCATGTTGCAATTTTACAAAATAAAATTTAATATAATTGATATTTCTGTACATAATGTTGCGATATAACAAAATAAAAGCTAATGCAATTGAGAATAAAGAGAGATATTTGTAATGGACTTAATGCAATTGAGAATAAAGAGAGATATTTGTAATGGACTTAAGCTAATGCAATTGAGAATAAAGTTTTTAATGGACAAAGTAAAAGCAAATATAATTGATATTCCTGAACATAATGTTGGGATATAACAAAATAAAAGCTAATGCAATTGAGAATGAAGGAGAAATTTGCAATGTTATTGAATGCCGTGTGGGTTGAACTAACTCGATTATAGATTTAGTAAACTTTTTGAAATGCGAGGGATAGACCAAATGAACTATTTTATCCAGTAAATCAGATTCCAAAAGACTCGATTTTCTACTTTGCGATGTAGATGTGTTACTATATACGGAGAATAATGCACACTAACATCTGATTGAATGTATATTTTTACTTCACATATTTTACAAGGCTACTAGTCGACAGAAATATCTACGTCATGACAGATGTTTATAGAGATAAGTCAAGATGACATTTCTTCGAATTCCACCAGCCGGCTGAAATGGCTGCAATACGACAGATGCTTCGATGTTAATATATGTATTTATGTATGAATCAAGGAAATTCATTAAAATATATTAATCACGTGGATATTTAAATAATTTATATAAGTGGTATATTAACATAAATATGCATAACATAAAATTGATATATAATTATGTTATTTAATATACACATTGAAATATTTTATTTATGGTTCCAAGAGTGGTATTATTAGTCTCGAGCAATTTAACAATAGATTTGCTTGTTGAGTATTATGAGTGTACATTGACCAATGCAGGTTATAATGTTTAATTTTGAAAAAAATATATTTATATTTTAATATTATTGGAAAAATTATTTTTCAAACATTTTATCGGGCCATGTTTTTAGTGCAACTTTTGCAAAATACAATGGCATGTGGATAACCATCTCAATTTTTTCTCCCATAGTTTATGGAAATAGTTTGCAATGATGTTTCATTATTAAACCATTTAAAATTAAAATCTTTAAAAGTAGTTCAAACTCATGTAAATAACATATTTACTTCCCACCATAATTTCAGCAAGTATTTGCCTAAAAAATGAATCGGAAAGAGATATAAATAAATACACTTCCCAGAGAGTTACTACTCACGTTTTCAACACTTTAACAAGGAGTAAAAATATAAGTCCTACCCACCGAAATTTATGCAAATCATAGTCCTTTAATAGGCCATTATTTTTTTGAAAGCATATTTTTCAGATAGTAGGGACACTTTTTAACATAGATATTGAAATATTTTATCCAAGAGAGAATCAAGCAATCAAGCAACCGAGAATGAGATTATTGAAGTTAGTTTGTTTGTTTGTTTGTTTTGTTTTGTTTTGTTTTGTTTTTTTTTTTTTTTAATTAAAATTAACCCCATATGTGTGTGTGTGTGTGTGATAATTTTAATTTTTATTTTAAAATGAGCATGTGTCAACTCATTGTATGACATGAATGAAATCACACGACTTTTTGGAGTAACCAATATAGATCCATCTTAACTAGGGATCTACCAAACACCATAGGGATCAAATTTCTTGATATGTAAGCATCTCTTAGGTGCAAAATTTGAACTAAACACTAAAGAGATCAAATTCCTTGACATGCAAGCATCTATTAGGTGCAACGATTCAAAAAAGATTGAAAGTGTGTGTATGTGTATACATATACATATACATATACATATACATATACATATACTTATACATATATATAATATATATATATATATTATATTATATAATAATTTGTGTTATTTACAAATCAAATAAGATATTTGAAGATATTGTCTTATTTTAACTCGTAATTAAGTAAAAAATTTTATATATATTTATATATAATATATATATTATATATTATATATATATTCTTCATTTTTTATTGTATAAATGGATACAATACCTTAAAAATCTCTTATTTATATTTTATAGATTACATCATTTAAATTTGCAATTAGATTTTAAATAAAATTGATCCAAAAATATATTTGAAGAAAAGACCAAAACTATTAGAAATGTCTTAAAATGTTTCAACAATAAGAATGTTTTAATGACATTGTCCATTTTAAAGTGATGTACTTTTCTAACATATTTTTAAATATACTTCAATATTCTTTTCTTGTTTATCAGGTAATGTGAATCCTCAAATGAGTAATGCCCCTAAGCCACTACAGGCCTAACCTATGGCTTGAGTAACCAAGACCCAAGGGCATCTAAGCCACCAAAATCACCTAGTGATCACACCCAACATGGGCCACACTAACTCTTAATATGGTTGGATTTTCCACTATTAGTTTACCATTAACCAATAAAACTTATAACGTTTAATTTGAAAAAAAAAAAATTTATTTTTTCAAACATTTCATTGAACTATAAACTGAAAGCCTTATTGTAGCCTTTGCACCAAGTGGATGCCATAATTTTTGGATGTAGTTGCAATATTTATCCCATGTATCTTATATATTTGTGGAGTGAGTTTCCATTGTTAAGTTTCATAGGAAAACCAACAAAAATTAAAACCTTTTAAAATTTAAGCAAGTATTTGCATAAAAAATGGATAGTAACAAGATGTAAATAAATATACTTTGTTATCACAAAATCTGACCTTGATAGGCTACTGATCAAGTAGATTCTGAGTAACTCTGTCAAACCAATCTTTTGGTTGAGGCTTAGCCTCCTCAATCTGAGAGGGCTCTCTCAATAGGTTTAAGGTTTTTGATTAACGATTAGATGGCTAACTCTAGGAACAAAATGGACAAATGTATAACTGGTTGACTGGTTGAATCAAGGATTAACAAACATCTATTGGGCTATGGAGTCAAGATGATCTTCAACAAAACAACATGATCAACAAAACATGGAAGTCAAGGCACTTAGAGCTTAGGTTTATAAATAAAATAGTAACATAATGAAACAACACAGTTTACAAGCATGTGAAGGAAGTTAGATCATTTTCCAATGAATTCTAAGTATCACAAGCTCATACCACTACAAATAAGTAATTGAACAAGGCCATAAGAACATCAATCACATAAAATCCTTGTGAATCTTGAGTAATCAAATTAATCTCTGTATTAAGTATGAAAACCATAGTTTCTTACAATAACACAATCTTTCCTTTACTAATGAAATTTCCAATGCTTAGGAATTCGATTCTCAAGCTTAATATAGAGTTTTACATCCTTGGATACTATCATCCACCTTTAGAGGAATTCAAATTCCTAACTTGAACACCTATCTATGCACAAAACAAACTATTTAATTACAACTTGACAGCTAGCTGTCTTTAAGAGTCCTAATACAAATAGGAGTAAAACTCCTAGAACATGCTTTCAACCACCTTATCTGAGTCTTCAATACATTCTTAAATCAGCTTCCAACCATGTCTTCAAATTTGATGATGTCCATAGTGTTGTTTCAAAACCTGTTTAGTTATGCCCTAACTGTCTTGAAAAATAGGAGACAAAGTTCCTGTTTTTTAGGCCCTTAACCCTTGGTGCTTATCTTCAAACAGTTTTTTGCTGGTGTATATGTGGCATACATTAATAATCTATTAAGGTATCATTTTCCACCTGTGCAAAAAGAAACTCGGGCATATGGTGTAAAGAATGAAACATGACTGTGCTACGAAAATAGTCTATTTTCGTAGCACAACCTTCATATCACCTATGAAATACTCCTTGAAGCTCTGCTATCTACACCATTGCCATCTGAGAGTTCATACATGATCAGCTATCTACCAGCAACCTCAAAATTTGGAACTAATCCAACCTTACCTTTGGAAAGCATTCATAAGTGCTAAATAATCATCTTCAGTAGTTTTGTAGCGCGCTACGAAACTACTATGTGATGTTCTTTTTTCAATACAACCTTCAAAGATCTGTAATTTGGGGAGTTTTTTCAAAATTCCAAGAGGACTGATATGATCAATCACAAGAATCAAAATTGTTTCTTCTTATAGATGTTCTTCCTCATATGCCAAAATTCTTTTCATGTGCCAAAATTGTTTATACTATATCTCCTTCATTGCTTCCTTTCTACACGTTGTTTTGTAATTGTTGTAGACCCTTGTCCAGAATTGGTTAGTTGTATTTCCAAATCTTCAATTTGCCTTTTCAACCCCTTGTTTGTAGTTTTGAGTTGAGCATTAACTTTCCTTACAAATCTAGCCTCTTTGATTGCAGGAACAGTCGAAGAGAAGTATTGATTTTCACTGCTAACTATTTCTGGTTTGGACACATTTTCAGCCTCCCAGAGAGCCTTCATCCATTTGAAATTTGAATTTTTAAAAACATACTCTCTTGCTCTCACTCTTAGTTTAGAAATTTCATTGTTGGCAGCTTTTAACTTTTCTTCCATAACTTCATAACTGTCCTTTTCTGTTTTAGTGGCAGGAGCTGTGCTTTTGTCTCGTCTAGGTCTTGGAGATTGTAAGTCTATCAACTCCTCTTGAACAACAAAGGTTTCTTCTATTCTCTCCAATTCAGCATTGGACTCCTGCATCTTCTTGAATTGCCTGGTTAAAGGATTTCTAGGTTTAAACAAAAAGGTTGTAACATCATCTTCAAATTCTAGTTTCTTAGAGGGTTTCACTTTCTTCAACTTCCTTTGATGAAATTTTGTCACATCTGCCTGCACTGAAGGGGATTCTATAATGTCAATGGCTTTTAAGACATCATTTAAATCACCCTTCAAGCTTGAACCTTCTCCCGAGATCACTGTTTTTCCTTTTTCCTTTGCAACTTGGCCTCTAGTCAACCTCTTTTGAAGTGGTTTGTTGGTTGACTACTCTTGTGTCTTTCCCCTAACCTCAGATATCTTTTCCTTTGCAGATTTAGGAGTTTCAAGAATGACTGCTGGAGTTTTGACTGATGGGTTTTGCTTGCCTTCTCTTTCACCTGCTTCCTAGGCTTTAACTTAATATACCTTTTTTCCCTGGACATTGCAGACTTGTTGGTTTTTGTTGTTGGAGTTCCTTTAACCCTAGGGCTAGTGTCTGCACCTTGTTTTTCTATCCCAAAGTCACATACAAACAAAAACGAAGACCAATCTTTGTTGACGCTTTTGAGCTCATGTAGAACTATCAATTTAATTAGACCATGATGAAACAGGGAGATCTCACATCCTTGGGATTTTAACTATACTTTATCTGCCATCTTAGTTATACTTTGAAATAAGAAGTAAGGAAAATCTAGAGAAATCATACCAGTAAAATGTAAAAGGAGTTTAAAATGGTATGAATAAACCTTTTGATGTTTGCCTTCATAGGTGAAATAACGTTGAATGTTGAAGAGAAGGTTGGTATAGCTGTCCTTGCTGTAGTCTTTGGGAACTTCCTTGGTTAAGTCAGTTTCTGAAAACTGTGGCTTTAGGAACACCTTGCATGGTTCCATGTCGAATCTGAGGTTTTTGAACCATGTATCTTGCCCCCTAGGAATTTCTGTCACCAATGCTATGACCTCTGGAGAAACCTACAAATTAAGTATTCCAACCTTTGTACTTAAGCCATTGAAATGGAGTGCAAATGCCTTTGTCACCTGGGTATTCCCTCCCTGCAATTTCTTACAAAACTTCCAGCACCCTACTTTCTTTAAGGCTTCCACAACTTCTTTGTCTCTGATTAGAACCTTAGTGTTTTCAGGCTCTGTTCTCAAACAATGACCAGACCTATGTCGTTTCTTCTCCTCTATCATCTTCACTCCTGAATTTATATGACAAAACCGGCCTCCTTTGAAAATCAATTCAGCCTCGCTTGCCAATGGTGGTCAGCCTCGACTATATGTTGAGTGAAGAAAACCTTGGTGACAATTACCAAAGTTTATTGTTCGAAAACAATTTTGTTTCAAGGGTTTGCATGCAAACTAAAATGATAAGACTAGCCAGCCACTTTCGAATTTTGAAATTATCTTTCATAATGAACCCTAAATTCGAAATGATGAGTTTGGAGCAATGACATGCTTAAGGACCGACTCCTAGGTGACACCTAATGATGAAAATTTTAACGGAATTCTAACGGATTGATTGAAAAGACTGTTGTTACGAATCTGCGGTTTCGTAGCGTGTAGGGAAAAGTGCTATGAAAAGAGCAACATTTTCGTAGCACAAAACAAACAATTTACAATGTCTACCCTATGAAAACATGGTTTCAGGGCTAATTCCAAAAATTTTCAAATTGGCTTTAAGCTATGAGTTTCTAACAAGACTAAAGGACTTATGAAACATAGAAAAAGCATGCTAGACTTCATTTGGACATGAAAAATTAAGCCTTAGAGACTCTTAACCTATTAAATTCCCATTGAAATATAGGGTGACTTGACACTTATCTAAGACTATGACTAACAAAATGTAAACCTTTGTTTTTTGGTGATAACATACTCATCAAGAGCTAATTCACATAATTATTTAGGTGTTCTTTATCACTTTAATAAGCATGAGTAAAAATGTAATTATGCAGACTTATTAGTGCTTAGTTGGTAATTAATTTTTCCATTTCATATTCCAATTTGCAATCCTTATAAAAACATAAGTGATAGGGACTAAGCTTCCCTATATATATGATGCATTTCTCTCCATGAAATGCATCATGGAGAATAGGGAAGCTTAGTCCTTAACATTCTTCCATTATGAGGCTACCATTCTAAGACCTGGACTTTGGTTCTATCTAACTGCACAATGTGAATTGAAGATTTTTGGAGTTCTATGTTCAGTTTTGAACAAACTGAAGCTGGCATTATATTGGATGATGCCCCAGAGTCAATCAAGCAGTTATGTAGATTAGGGAAGCTGTGTTGTGCTATACAACAACCTCCCATTTCATAAAATTTTACTTTAGAAAATTATAATATGAAATGGGTCCCTTTTAGGTTAAATTGGTATAAACCCATCACTCTTCTAAAGGTTCGGAAACAAACAAAACATTTTAAAACCTTCTTGAGTTGATAAATAATCGGTCTTAAAATAAAATGAATAATTCTTTATTATTGCGATAAATAGATTGCAACATCGCATATCGCAATAACAAAGGATGCATAACCATGACCCATTGATTCTCCCCGATGCGACAAGCGCGAGTAACCATCGGTTATCGGGAAATCAAATAATAGAAGCCCCCCCCCCTTGCTCCGATGTGACATCGCAATCAGCAATCGGGGAATTCAATATAAATATAACGAACTCTCCTCCTTAAAACTCCCGATGCGAGTCAAGCGATATCGCTATCGGCGATCATGGATTCCACAAAAACTTAAATAAGATTGCCCAAGGCTTCCTCCGATCGCCGATTGCGATGAAGCCAAACGCGACTTTCGAAAAGGATTGATATGACTTCGGTATATTCTATTAATTATCATTAAAAGCCTTTTCTCTTCCCGATAGTGATTCGCTTGCGTCCAACCGCCAAAAAATAAAATCCACGCTTAAACGATTATTCGGAAAGTAAAGGATATAATGAGCATTTAAATGATTGACAAGTTTAAACTGCCAATTAATGGAGTAGTTATGCCTAAATACCTTCAGAGATTGCATCCGCGGGAGCCTTATGATAAACCTTCCATTATTCATTGATTGACACAATTCCTCCATACTTGGTTTTCGCCATCTATTCTCCGCATTACATTCATTTTTCTCTTGTGCAGATTTTTTCCGCAGTACCGATTTCATACCAAATGGGGAAGAAATCTAAGAAATATGGAACGACTTCAGCTTCTGCGGTAACAGGACAACATGCCACCGATCCGGGACCAAGAAAAAAGGGATTAATCTCAGATACCACATGTCTCGGCCTCGGCAGTACTACTTGGCAGAATATTTACAACCTGGTTGAAGCCGAGGAACTGTTTGGTCAATTTAGTATTCCTAAATTGATATCATTAATTGTCAACCCGGGGCTCGTAAGCTGGTGAAGTGAAGGTGTACTATATGTACTTAAGCAACCTCTTAGAGCTTTTTGTCGTTTGGGGGTGTTGTTTGTGATTAATTTATCTTCCTAAGATGGGGTGATGTATTTATAAACAAATGAGTGATGGTGTGTGTGGAGTGAATTCTAGATGAGTGAGGGTGTGTGATTAGTGGTTTCTAACTACTTGCTGAAAAGGAAAACTTGAAGGAAATAGATGAATTAAAATGAACTGAAAGCAAAGAACCACTTTCTAATGGTATTAGACACCATTCATGCTGCTGCAAATAAAAAAATAAGAAAATCACTTAAAAGACCAATGATAATGTTTATCTCTTCCTAACTCTCTGCGTCTAACACATAGTACTGTGTAAGACACGATTAAGAAGTAGCTAAAAGTAAGTCTAATAAATGATAAAAATGAGAAAATCTACTTTAAAGACTAGTGATAATATTTTGCTCTTTCTAACTCTCTGCCTCTATCACATAATACTGTGTAAAGCACGATTAGAAAGTAGCTAAGAATTAGTCTAGAAAGCACCCAAAGCCAGCTGCAAGTGATTAGTATTCTGATCTCTAAAAGATAAACAATTTATAGTAAGAGACCATTCATATGTTAGCAGACAGTTTTGAGAAATAAAACCAAAAACTAGCTATGGAAATAAAGTAAGGGGCAACAACTTTAAATCTGTCAACTAAAACTACCACTAGATATAAAGCAAACACATAAACACACAAGTAATCCCGGGTCAAAAACCTGCAAAAGAACAATGCTGATCAGCTTAAAAGAAAGGATTCAAAATCAATTAAAATGAAGTGAAATATGTTGTACATAGATCAAGAAAAGAAAATGCTGAACATGAAAATACTATACAAGGCTAATATGAATAGGGGCCCTCCATTCACATAGCCCAAAGAAGACTCAAAGTGTTGAAAGCTCCAAAACAGCACTGCTTCTATTACTCCATGTGCAGAAATTCACAGTTAAGAGTGCTAGAACAGCATTATAAAAACAAAGTCTTGGGAATGCTCGAAAATTAGAACAAGTTCATAAAAATAAAGCAAGTGAAAGTTAACATAAGCATACGCAGACGCAAGTATTTATAGGCATCTGAAGGATAGCCTATGCGTGCTGCTAAAACTGAAAATAAACAAACTGTTATGCATAATTAAAACTGCAGTAACACGTCATGAGCCTGCGTGGGTGAGCTGGAGGTCCTGGTCGTCATGGGTATTGAATCCAGAGTTGGATTATGTCTCCCACATCCTGCGTAACACGGGCAAGCCACCGTTTGATCTGACGTGACCCAACAGCTTACGCATCACCGTTAAGCTGCCTTTGTTGACCGGATCTTGCCCCTGTTTGACCGGAGGTACACATGACGTGGATGATTGAACAAATGGCACAGGAACCTCGAGCACCTTGATACCTAAGTACCCATGTGGCTCTTTTGGCAAAATGGAACGTGGAACCTTTAGAACAACAAAAAGGTTGCAGAATCTCCAGATGGCTACGGAATCATCAGATAGCTGCGGAATCGGCAGAGAGTTGCGGAATGCCTGTAAATATGTCAAAATCTAAACAAAATAGTCACACATTAGCAAAGCTCACTTGATCATGCTTAATGACATCTAATGTAATGATCTGGGTGGTTTTACATGGAAAATGAGGTGAAAGAAAGAGATAGGTGATGAAAAACAGTAGGTAATAGTAGATGATGAGGTGTAGGTTAGAGGCTCTACAAGAACCTCAGCAAACATCAGTACGAGCTAGAACATGCTCAAAATGGAAATCTGATGCTACTTTAAAAGATTTGGTTGATTCCTACCTACACAGGATAGCGGCTCGAGAGAAAATTATTCCGTATATGGATGTGGTGAGATGGGCAATTGAAGAAATTCCAATTACAGACAGAACATTCTGCACTATTGATGGGAGAGTATTTGGTTCATTTCAGCCCAATGATTTCAGACAAATGTACCATTTTCCCGAATAAGAGAAGAAGTATAATAAAGCATTTCTGGAGAAGTTTCGAGATGAGAATGAAACTGAGTTGGAGCCTATACGGGAATGGAGACAGAATCTAGCGAAACACAAACATGATTCTTCGGGTAAGTACTCCGTCGATTCCTTATGCTCACCTTATTGTTATGCTGAAGTCATGATGTGTCGAATATGGGGATTGCATGATTCTTCAAAATTTTCCATAGAGATGGTACCTTTGATGGAAGCAGCATGTAATAGTGAAATCATGGATTGGGGGACTATATTATCGGATGAGTTGGCTACAGCTATTCTTGAATTCAGAAGCAAATCCCGTGTTACTGATAGGTTCATCCCTCCATTTTACTTTAGTGCCTATATTTTGGACACCCTCTGTTTTAATTCCAAGTTTCCTGTGTTAGGGTGGAGATGGACTCCACAAGACCCTATGCCTATTCATATCTACCACCAGAAATTATGGAAAGCTCATATAAACATCACTTATACCAAGTCTGTAATAGATTCATGCTACCTATTTACTATGCAATTTTTGATAGACCTGCCCCTAAGATCTCCTCTCAGGCAGAGATTGACTTGACAGCCTTAGGAACCTGGTTTGGAGAAGAAAAAAATCACTTATGTAAGAGTTTTCGACAGTCAGGCCAGGCCTCATATCCTCCCATTGTATATACCAGACAAACTATTAGCTCGTGAGATAGCATATCAGCTTACAACCACATCAGCTACAAAGACTCTCAGAAATTCAAAGAAGCAAGTTTGGCCACCTTTTCCTCTAAGGTGTGGCATCTATACTCTGCATGATTATAAACATGCAGAGAAAGAGGCGGAAAAAAATAACATCTTAAGTCTCGCCACTCTGCCTAATAGACATTTCGACCCGAAGGAAGTCATATATAATGCTCTAGACTAGGCCAAACTCACTAAATTTGAACATAAAGAAGATGAATTTGATGACCTTTTCTCCTCAGCCGAGTCAATATTTCAGGTGCAGCAGCTAGCTAGAATGAGACATCATGATGACGGGTTAGTAGAATTTAATAAACTTAGAGAGCAGAGGTTGCAAACTCTTCCTGTAGATTTGTTAGCTACTGCCCCGATGATACAATCAAGCGAGCCTGAGCAGCAGCTTACCGGCGAACCTCCTGCTACAGCCGAAATCTTTGAAGAAGTCCAAAGAAGAGAGCAGGAGGAACTCCGGAGGTTAGAATAGGAAGAGGCAAAGAGGAAAGAACAATAGGAATTACAGAGGAAAGACAAAGAGGAAGCAGAAAAGAAAGAACAGGAGAGAATACGGGAGGAGGAACAGAAAAAGCAGTAGGAGCAGAGCAGCAAGGAGGTGAGTGTCGATACTCAAATGGACCCAAGATTGCTCGAGGAATGGCAACAATTTAATACAATTATAAGCAATCTTGAGAGCTCAATGGATGTCGATACATCCAAAGCGGCCGATACACAAGATACAGCATCAAAGGAGGTTCCAAGCAAAGGAACCAGCGGTCTACCCCCGACTACAGTAGTAGAAATAATTCCCAAAAATCCTTCGGATCAAATTATTTTGTAGGTGGAGGACATTCCTCCACTGGATGTTTTCTATAGCCCAAAACACAGGGCTGTAATAAAGCGACAGCGGAAAAGGAGAAGGATTGATCAACCTT
>APFE030941518.1:207064-225694 GCA_000404065.3 Pinus taeda
TTTTCTAATCATTTCACATTGTACACTATCGCGTCCGATTCATCTTATGCAGCGGTACTCACTCAGATTAATGATCACGACTTGGAAGCACCGATTTCATTCTTTAGCTCAAATTTTTAGGGTGCAGAACTAAATTACTCCGAAGTTGAAAAACAAGCCTTTGTTGTGTATAAAGCCATTAAACACTACAGGCCCTTCCTTCTAAAAGCCCATACAAAAGTAATAGTTCCTTTTTCTCCAGTAAGGCAATTACTGATCCAAAGGGAATTAGGTGAAAAAAGGGCAAATTGGGTTACAACACTTCAAGAATATGACTTGGAAATCAAGCCATCAAAGATTGTTAGAGGCCAAGGTTTTTGCAGGTTATTAGCAGGAGCATTCAACATTCCGGAATCAGGTGATACAGATCATATTGAAGAAATCAACCAGATAAGTATTACCAATTCTGAATCTCAATATGCGGATTTAATCTTTTATTTGAAAAATGGACATGCACCTCCTAATCTTTCTTATAAAAACAAATGGGCCATTAGATTAAAGTCAAAAAACTTCATTATCATTGATGATGTGCTTTTTAGGCAAAACTATGATTCAGTTTTATTTAGATGCCTGGAGAAACCTGAAGCACAAAAGGTTTTGCACGAGCTACACGATGGACTAGCTAGAGGACATTTTGGAGCTGACACAACAGCTCACAAAATCATTCATGCTGGATATTACTAGCCCACCTTATTCAGAGATACCCATGAGTATGTAAGGAAATGCCGAAGTTGTCAAGTCTCCAGTGGAAGACAAAAGAAACCAACTTTCCCTTTCTAACCAGTTAATATCGATCAACCTTTTGAACAATGGGGATTAGATATCATTGGGGAAATAACTCCACAATCCTCCAAACAACATAAGTATATCCTTACTGCTACTGATTACTTTACTAAGTGGGTTGAAGCAATTCCATTAAAGACAAAAAACTCTGAAGGAATTATAGAATTTATAGACCAGTTCATCATTACCAGGTTTGGTGTCCCAAATTCTCTTGTTTTTTATAATGCATCTTATTTCTCTGGAAATTCCATGTTTGAGTTTGATATTAAAAGAGGATTTAAATTGAAATATTCTGCAAATTGCTATCCCCAGGGTAATGGTCTGGCAGAATCTACCAATAAAAATCTACTCAAAATAATTAAGCGAACTACCGAACAAAATCATAAAAACTGGCACAAATCTTTAATATTCGCACTATGGGCTGATAGATAACGCAGAAAGCCTCGATAGGTACTTCTCCATTCAATCTTGTATATGGGAAAGAAGCAGTACTACCGACCAATCTAGCGCTTCCTTCTCTAGCCCTAGTTCAGTTTATTGAAGAAAGCCCCTCTTCTTCTATCCAACTCAGACATGATCAAATTTTAAAATTATAATAAGAAAGAGAGAAAGCCAAAATTACTCATGCTAAACATCAATAGATAATCAAGTCATCATTTGATTCAGCTTCGTCTAGTTCTAAACAGTTGCAGGTTGGTGATCTAGTTCTAAAATGGGACAAAGCACATGAGGATAAAGGTAAACACACCAAATTCCAAAATATGTGGCTTGGACCATTTCAGATCAGCGCGAAGATAGGCCATTCGACATTCATATTACAAGATCTATCAGGAAAGAGGGACTCTCTTCCTGTTAATGGCCTCATCTTAAAGAAATTCTTCAATTGAGGAGGTAACCCCTTCTCTTTTACATTCAGTAGGATTTGTAATTTTTAGGACCATTAGGAAATAAAGTTGTAAAATAGATTCTATTGGCCTTTGCTATATTGAAATGTTGCTCGGAAGAAGTACTTTTAATATTTACTTTTGTAAAATAGGAACCTTAAACAAAAGGGACAATTTCTAGGAAATTAGGTATATTAACATTCTGAAAACCCCATTTTATTTTTGTGAAAATCCTCTCAAGATTTAGAACTACTGTAAATCATTTTAATGTTTTCAAACTGGCCACAAAAGGGTTACCAATATCAAAACAGAGACTGCTTCAATCTTAGCATCCTCAACTCTTACCTTGTCATCCATTTTCTCTTAAGGAGAAAATTGTCCATCCCATTCATCCAAGTTTATGATTACCCAGAGTGTAATTCTAAAATATCTGATATAAAGATAAGGGGTCTTATCACAAGCCTGCTTACCATGATCATTGGGAAATAATCTAACCGACATTACCAACACTGCATACCAAAACAGGGTAATGGCTTATAAGCATAAGACAAGGGGTCTCATCACGAGCCAGCTTGTTCGATTAGATTACAACTAGTGAATGGAATTGTCAAAATAGTTGGCAACCAAACCAGGACAATGGCTTTTTATCTTACAAAAAATGGAAAAGAAAAGAAATAAAAAATATGAAAACATGTTTTGAATTCATTCTTTTAATCATACTCTGAGATGGGAGGGGTCGTGGACAATCAAATGGTTAAAAGGTATCCCTGTCAAAACTATGAACGTTTGTTGGCAGCAGAGGCTCTACCTGTGACAAAGGAGTCAATTAAAAAGGCTAAGTTGGAAAGGTGTTTTGTTTTATCATTATCAACCAATAAAGGCCAATTTAAAACTTAGAATGTATTTAATTTTAACGAGAGAAGGAATTAGCAAAAAACATGATTTTATTATATTCAAAATGTGTGTATACTTATTTATATTAGAACTTTCCTTTTTGATAAGATATCTATGTAAAGAAAGTTCAAATATTCCAATATTTGTTTTTAGAGATAAGTGTTTCTTCCAGCGAATCGCCAATTGTTGTGATATACAACAACCCCCCATTTCATAAAATTTTACTTTAGAAAATTATAATATGAAATGGGTCCCTTTTAGATTAAATTGGTATAAACCCATCACTCTTCTAAAGCTTCGGAAACAAACAAAACATTTTAAAACCTTTTTGAGTTGATAAATAATCAGTCGTAAAATAAAATGAATAATTATTTATTATTGTGATAAAGCGATTGCAAGATTGCATATCGCAATAAAAAAGGATGCATAACCATGACCCATTGATTCTCGCCGATGCGACAAGCACGAGTAACCATCGGTTATCGGGAAATCAAACAATAAAAGCCCCTCCCCTTGCTCCGATGCGATATCGCAATCGGAAATCGGGGAACGCGATATAAATATAATGAAATCTCCTCCTTAAAACTCCCGATGCGAGTCAAGCGATATCGCTATCGGCAATCGGGGATTCCATAAAAACTTAAATAGCCCAAGGCTCCCTCCGATTGCCAATTGCGATGAACCCAAACGTGACTTTCGAAAAGGATTGATATGATTTCGCTATATTATATTAATTATCATTGAAAGCCTTTTCTCTTCCCGATAGTGATTCGCTTGCGTCCAACCGCCAAAAAATCAAATCCACGCTTAAACGATTATTCGGAAAGTAAATGATATAATGAGCATTTAAATGATTGACAGGTTTTAACGGCCAATTAATGAGAAGTTATGCCTAAATCCCTTCAGAGATTGTATCTGCGGGAGCCTTATGATAAATCTTCCATTATTCATTGATTGACACAATTCCTCCATACTTGGTTTTTGCCATCTATTCTCCGCATTACGTTCATTTTTCTCTTGTGCAGAGTTTTTCCGCAGTAGCAATTTCAGACCAAATGGGGAAGAAATCTAAGAATCTGGAATGACTTCAGCTTCTGCGGTAACAGGACAACATGCCACCGATCCGGGACCAAGCAAAAAGGGATTAATCTCAGATACCACATGTCTTGGCCTCGGCAGTACTACTTGGCAGAATATTTACAACCTGGTTGAAGTTGAGGAACCTCAACAAACATCGGTACAAGCTACAGCAGGCTCAAACCGGAAACCTGATGCTACTTTAAAAGATTTGGCTGATTCCTACCTACACAGGGTAGCGGCTCGGGACCAAATTCTTCCGTATACAGATGTGGGGAGATGGGCAATTGAAGAAATTCCAATTACAGACAGAACATTCTGCACTATTGATGGGAGAGTATTTGGTTCATTTCAGCCCAATGATTTCAGACAAATGTACCATTTGCCCGAACCAGAGAAGAAGTATAATAAAGCATTTCTGGAGAAGTTTCGAGATGAGAATGAAACTGAGTCGGAGCCTATACAGGAATGGAGATAGAATCCGGTGAAACACAAACATGAGTCTTCGGGTAAGTACTCCGTCGATTCCTTATGCTCTCCTTATTGTTATGTTGGAGTCATGATGTGTCGAATGTGGGGATTGCATGATTCTTCAAAATTTTCCATAGAGATGGTACCTTTGATGGAAGCAGCATGTAATAGTGAAATCATGGATTGGGGGACTATATTATCGGATAGGTTGGCTACAGCTATTATTGAATTCAGAAACAAATCCTGTGTTACTGATAGGTTCATCCCTCCATTTTACTTTAGTGCCTATATTTTGGACACCCTCTGTTTTAATTATGAGTTTCCTGTGTTAGGGTGGAGATGGACTCCACAGGAACCTATGCCTATTCATATCTACCACCAGAAATTATGGAAAGCTCATTATAAACATCACTTATACCAAGTCTGTAATGGATTCATGCTACCTATTTACTATGCAATTTTTGATAGACCTGCCCCTAAGATCTCCTCTCAGGCAGAGATTGACTTGACAGCCTTAGGAACCTGGTTTGGAGAAGAAAAAAATCACTTATGTAAGAGTTTTCGGCAGTGAGGCCAGGCCTCATATCCTCCCCTTGTATATACCAAACAAACTATTAGCTCGTGAGATAGCATATCAGCTTACAACCACATCAGCTACAAAGACTCTCAGAAATTCAAAGAAGCAAGTTTGGCCTCCTTTTCCTCTAAGGTGTGGCGTATATACTCTGCATGATTATAAACATGCAGAGAAAGAGGCAGAAAAAATTAACATCCTAAGTCTCGCCACTCTGCCTAATAGACGTTTCGACCCGAAGAAAGTCATATATATTGCTCTAGACCAGGCCAAACTCACTAAATTTGAACATAAAGAAGATGAGTTTGATGACCTGTTCTCCTCAGCCGAGTCAATATTTCAGGTACAGCAGCTAGCTAGAATGAGATTTCATGATGACGGGTTAGTAGAATTCAATAAACTTAGAGAGAAGAGGTTGCAAACTCTGCCTCTAGATTTTTTAGGTACTGCCCCGATGATACAACCAAGTGAGCCTGAGCAGCAGCTTACCGGCGAACCTCCTGCTACATCCGAAATCTTTGAAGAAGTCCAAGGAAGAGAGCAGGAGGAACTCCGGAGGTTAGAATAGGAAGAGGCAAAGAGGAAAGAACAAGAGGAATTACAGAGGAAAGACAAAGAGGAAGCATAAAAGAAAGAACAGGAGAGAATACAGGAGGAGGAACAGAAAAAGCAGCAGGAGCAGAGCAGCAAGGAGGTGAGTGTCGATACTCAAATGGACCCAAGATTTCTCGAGGAATGGCAACAATTTAATACAATTATAAGCAATCTTGAGAGCTCAATGGATGCTGATACATCCAAAGCGGCCAATACACAAGATACAACATCAAAGGAGGTTCCAAGCAAAGGAACCAGCGGTCTACCCCCCGACTATAGTAGTAGAAATAATTCCCAAAAATCCTTCGGATCAAATTATTTTGCAGGTGGAGGACATTCCTCCACTGGATGTTTTCTATAGCCCAAAACACAGTGCTGTAATAAAGCGACAGTGGAAAAGGAGAAGGATTGATCAACCTTCTATGTTCCCTAAACAAACAATAACAACCAATGTGGTGTGGAGGGAAGAATTCGACCCCTCCGATGACCTGACAAAGTTATCCCAATATGCTGGTACCTATTTGGCAGCCACCATGGATAAGGCATCGGAGCTAAGCAATTTGTTGAAAGAAAAGGATCAAGTGATTGCTTCACTGCAAGCACAGCTATCAGAGGAACAACAGAAGTCAGAACAACTACAACAACAACTGTCCACGCAACAACAGTTAAATAACCAACTCAACAAACAGTTGCATGAAGAGAAACAGAGGATCGATTCGAGAGCGATTCAGAGACATAAATAATTATCAGAGGCATTATCAAAGTTGAATGCAATGAATGAACAGATGGCAAAGACAAAAGATGAGCAAATTGCTCAATTATCAGCTCAAGTAGAGAAGTTCAAGAGTCTTCCCCAGCGTGCCGAGTTCAGAGCAAAGGCAATGCAGATTAACAAGGCATTAATAACACAAATAAGATTGTTGTGTCATGAAATTGCCCAAGTTGAACCTCTATGCGACATAACAACATCTATAATAGACAAATCAGTTGATGCCAGGCAGGATTTAGAGCAAGCCGATGACACTTTGACAGATTTTTTTACTTGGCAAGACTCTAATGAGGGACAGGCAGCAAACTTTCCCAAAATTTTAGAATCCCATAAAGAAATCCTATTCATGGAGTGGCAATCCCAATTAATGAAAGCAGAGAGAGCGGTTTCTAGATGCAAGCTATCTACGAGCAACTAAATTGACTTGATCAATAATACTCTCTATTTATCTAACGTGATTTCTCAATGTACACCAGGTAAATTATTATCAGCCAAGACATTGGAGCAGTCATGTCACCAAGAGCTAGAAAAGAATGGGAGATTGATCTCAGGAATTAAAAGTTTAACTTGGGACACCTATTGGTTGTTCCTAGTAAAACCATACAGCCAGAGATCTGCCCTCAAATGCCTAACGGATGCAATCGGGAGTATCATTCCTGATATACATGATGCCACCTATGCTGCTCAAATAAATTCTCGTCTCAGTCGCCCTCAAGAAGTGGAACCAATGCTGGCAATATGCCAACTCAGGACAAAAGGCAAATAGCCAGAATGATGAATCATTGTTTTCGATTACCAGATCACTGTGGGAGAGATATTCAAGATCACATCATACCAATTTAGTGCATTTTAATTTTGTAGTTTGTTAGCTTAGTTTAGTATTTATAGACCCTTTCATGTATTTAGAAAGGGTCGTAAGATTTTGTATATGACTTAAGCCTGAAGTTGCACTACTGTACTTCAGGCATATTCTTTTATGAAAACTGGACCAATCTTTCCAAATTTTGATACGAAGCTTTTATGTGAATGTGCACTACTGCCTTTATCTAAAAGTATTTCGGAGTCGGAAGAAGGAATTCAAATTGCGATTGGCGTTAGGAATGATTCGCAGCTCATATGGTACTATTATCTATGTCTGAATTTATTCCTTTTATGTGAATTATTGTTTGGTCATTCTTGCTATTATTGAATATGTGAATGTGTTTTAACAGTGAACTTTATACTTTCCACTATTGGATGTTTATAGTTTGCTATTCTCTCAATCATGCATGTATCAGTAATATAAAAAGAGAAGTGTAACAGTGTTTTATCAATTACTTCGTTCAACTATTTGAATGAAGCAATTATCATTTAAATGAATGTCTTTGTTTATTGAATAGTGTCATCTATATGCCTATCAGCGAACACAGATCACTAAACGTTGCACTTAAGAATAGAAGTTTCCTGGGATAAAATAGTCATTTACGTTTTCTCTCATAGAATAAGTCCTCCATTTATTATCACTTATTAGAAAACCAATTATTCATCCACCCCCTTTTATTCATTATTGGGAAACTGGTCCCATTATATCCAGTCGGAGCCACCATCCCAAACAGAAAAGGAGTTGTATTAAGGTCCGGACCGGGTGGTTATCCCCTGATGTTGATGTAACGATTTTCGGGGCATCAACAGGCTGCAAGGCATAACTTTACCAGGATTTTTATAAATTTTCCTTATTCAAGGTTCTGATAAAATGATTTATTATTGACTTATATTTTACAAATTTCTAGACCTTGAATATTTTGTTTTAAGCATTGACAATATCTACTATTTTTGTCTGTGGACCGTTGTTGTAGGCTTTAAGTTTACTTGGAGTTCTAGCATTATTCTATATATTTTAGGCTAGTAAGTGCCCCTAGACACAATGACATGATTATTTAGGGTACATGAGTACATATATCCATGAATAAACTAAAATAATTTTATTAACAATTAGAGAAATTCAAAGAAGAATGAGCACATGAAAATATAATATTAGTTTTCATTTCTAAGAGTTCATATCTATGGAATTTAGGCTTGAACCTTTAAACTAAGTTGCAAATATTCTTCATATTTTCAACCTTAGGCACAACTATTATAGGGAATTCAAGCATTCGCAACCAAGGTTGCAGTAGCATTAGATGATAAAAAAAATTCAGCAAAGTTTGCAAGCAACATGGAATGCTAGTTATTTCTCTTTTTGAAATATGATTCCATTATTAGATTTTAATATTGTCAATGCATCATAGATATTATCTAAGGATAAAATTGCTCACATCTAAAGAAGGCCCACATGGAATTGGTTGTACAGAAGAAGAGTGAGTACCTACATAGTGTGTTCATGGGTTGTTTTACTTTTGTATGATACATTAAAAATTCCCAGCCTAAGAATCTTGCTTGGTTAGGAAATTGGAATTGAAATTGAATAACTTCGTGGTCATCTTAGTGATTGATTAATGCTCAAACAAAGATAATGGATAGAATCCTCTAGGCCTATGTACCACAAAAACAAAAACAAATACCAAATATTATTCAATTTGTGAGGATGGAATCAAGTTATGGATGAATGTCTCAACCAAATAAAAAAGAAAGAGAAGCGAAGAAGAGATTAGAGATAAATCCAAAACCTATCCCTTGTTTTTCCATGGTGAAATCATGACAGTGGAAACTAGGACCTTGTTCTAGATGCTACAAAAAGTCTCCTCACTTCCATCCTAGTCCCTTATGCCTAAACGGAATTGAGGGTCCCACTTTTTTAAGACAATGTGGGGATCATCTTGTCAAGTATTTCCAACTTTTGTAAGCCTTGATCAACCCTTCTATCTTGAGGTATTGGAGGCGGACTTGCGATCCTAATTCAACTTGCTTAACTAGTAAAATATCACCAGGTAACTTTTAATGTTCTAGCCTCCTAAGGAAAACCTTTGAGAGAATATTTTACTTAGTTGTTTTTCGCAAATTTGAGTCTCTATCCTTTTGTAGTTCTCCTTGGGCCTCTTTCCTATACTATATCACTTCCCATTTGACCTTTATCTCAATGCCACACCCTCAAAATTAAGCTTGAAACTTGTATTTTGAGTCATCTCACTCACTGTAGCACCATCTTGGACCTCAAGCATATGTGATTGTGGCCCCCTGAGGTATTTTCCAACACCACACGACTAAGGTTGACCTTTTTCTTTTCCTCCTCATCCTTTTGTCTTGGTAAGGTCGCCATAGTACCCTAATTACCTCTTATGCAATGCTACACTTCATTTTTGGCTCTATAAGACATTTTTCCTCTTCTTTAGGGCTCTGTATAATCATAATCCTAATCTTATAGCCAATGCTATAACACTCCAAAGACCCTTAATATAGCACTACACTAGAAATTTTTATTTTTTCACTCAAATTTAGACCCTTCTCCTTAAGCATGCTTCCTCGTTAAGCACTAAGGGAGTATTATAAAGCCCAAGAAGTCATCAAGAAAGTGTTATAGCACATGACTCGACCTCAAAGTATGGATTTTTTCAAGATTTTAAATTTTTATGTTACTTTAAAGTAATATTTTCAAGCTTTTAATTTATATACTTTGAGTTAACAATATTAAAAGGATAAGAGAATAAGAGTGAGAAAGAAATTTCTCAAGTTTTCCATGAAAAGGCCTAGTAAAACACTTTAAAAGAAGCTAAGAGTTCACTCTTTCCCTCATGCAATCTTGGCTCTCACCTTTGGAGGTCAGATCACATGAGTTTAAAGGAGTTTTTCACCCTACTTTTCTAGGTCATATTTAGCTACAACTAGCCCATCCCCAAGAAACTACTTTTTAATGCTTATTAACTTTTCTTTTTTGTTGCTCATGGTTGTTTACTATAATTTTTTACCCAACAATTAATTTACAAAACGAATTATTGTATCTTACTTATTTTCGCCCAGTAAATAAGTTTAAAATTGTTTAAAATGACTTTTAATATTCTTAGAGGTTGTGTTATGTCCTTCTCTCTTTGACTTGCACCCTTACTAGTCCAATGTAGACTTTTGCTACTTGCTTTAGCTTGTTCTAGCAAATAAAAACATGTTTCATGGGTAGAAAAACCTATGAATATGATTCTAGAGCCATTTCACCTCTTAGATAACTCTTTGTTCAATTGTTTTCTCTCTTTATTTGCTTAGTTTGACTCATGGTTGTGCCCTATCTCCCAAATACTATTTGTTGGGTGAAAAAATGTTTCTCTATTGCAACAAAGTTCAAGAAGTGGCTTGCCATAGCCTAGGAATGTTTAGCCATGGATTTTAATCATGACACCTAGGACGCTTCTACCAAGAACCTAGGGTTTATACTTATAGATAAATTTTCATGTTTCTAGCTCACTTATTTTTCATATATTTAACAATTTTTTATTTTTTGAGTCAGATACATGAGTAGATTTTTGTTGTGTAAAAGCCTAGTTGTTTCCTTAGTATTTTAGTGGTATTTTCAATGAGAAAATAAACTATACATAATGGTAAAGATATTGAACCTGAAGGCTTCCTTTTTACTCACTATTAAAACTTCTTTTTTTCTCAAACTCAATTGTAAGCCCTAAAACCCATAAACTTTAGTCACTTGCATTTCATTTTTTAAGTTAATCTCTATAATGGGTGCTTTTTATTTTTTGGGTTTTTCAAGAAAACCATGTTCAAATCTAAGAGATGGGTTAGAAAATCCCCAATGGTTGAATCTTTGGATGATGAATAACCAAATAACTCCTTTGGACTAGAGTTAATGGATACCCCATGCTATATTGACAAATACCCTCATACAGTAGCCAAAGTTCTATCAGAAATTTCACAAAGATAAAATTCTTACCAATGATATAGATATAGAAGTTTACAAGGAAACGAGAAGATCCTTGTTTCCAAAGGTGGTAGCCCACCCGATAGTTTTCCATGTGTAGAAACAATACAATGATTTGTGCAACATTCATATCTAGAGGAGGTTATGGTTAGAGACAACAATGGAAACCTCTAGCATCATTCACCATATAAGAAATACAATTATGTTTTAGTTTTCCTACAGAGGAGGTGTCCTTGGATGAAGATTGGTTAAGTAACTTCAATATCCTTCCCAAAGAAATCCACAAGGAATGGTGCACGAGTAAGTGAACATTTAGAACCAAGGCCAATCGAGAATACCCTGTAAACATGTGAGGACTCCATTTTGACTTGTGGCTGGCATGTTATGTTAATTATATGGCTAAGAAAATGTTGAAACCTTTCTTAGAGGTTGGTTTCCATTTATGTATATGGTTGTTTTCAAGGATAGAATATTTAACTCAGTATATATATCATGGTAATAAAATTGAAGGATAGCGTTGGAAATTGTTGGGTGTGTGTTATATTCCTTCCACAACTACCCCTAAGCGTGAAGCTGAGGGCTTAGAGGGGGTGCGACGTGTCCCCCCCTTGTTGTGTCTGGCGTAGCGGGTGGCACACAAGGGGGGAAGCCCCCCCTATCAAGGGGTTTGCAGGGGTACGGTAGCCCCCTTACACAAGATCCGACGTAGCGCCCTGAGATTTTTTTTTTTTGGACCCTATATTGGGTGGGCAGACCTACCTATGTTTTGTGCATGGATTTCACACATGGTTTTGGGCATGATGGTTTTTTCCCATGGTATTTAGTAGATCTGGTTAAGGAAACTAAGGTTATGTTCTAATCCAGGGTTAATGGATTGGGGTTTATGGATGCTTCAACATGTATATATATGTATTGTAACATTGAACATAATATAATGAAAAAAAATCTGGTAGCTTCGGTTTTGGGATCTAGGGGAAAATATCTGTGTATATCTATTTTATGTTTTATGCTCTCACCATTGTTTATTTTTTGTTTTTTAGTAATTCATTTGCAAGTAATTTATATATAGGGCTAATACCTACATTTTCTATTAGAGTTGTTTCGGCTTCAATGGGATGCCTTTGTTGCTGAGGGGTTTTGCTTGGGCCTGTGGTAGACCCTATTCAGTGGAAGATCTACAGGATCGATTATTGCGGTGAAAGAAGATGGCGAGAAATGGAAAGATAGAGATCGAGAAATTTAATGGTCATAGTTTTGAGTTGTGGAAACTTAAGATGGAGGATCTGCTGGTGGATAAAGATCAGTAGATCATGGTAGATCTAGGTACTAAACCAACGGAAATTTCTGATGAAGACTGGAATAAGTTGGATCGAAAATAAAAGAGAACAATAGTTGTGTATCTCAAATTCAGTATTGTTGAATGTATTAGGGGAAGCTTCAGCAAAGGATTTGTGGGAAAAGTTAGGGAATTTGTACCAATCTAAGTCTCTGGTGAATAAATTGTTCCTACAGAAAAAGTTTTATAACCTGAGGATGAAGGATGGAGACTTGGTGACAGAGCATTTGAACACCTTTAATACTTTGGTAAGCCAGTTGTTATCTGTTGATATTAAAATTTCAAATGAATATAAGTGTTTCAGTTTTCTTTGTTCTCTACCAGATTCATGGGATAGTCTGGTTGTTGCAATAGGTAGCAATACAATTACCTTGTAGTTTGATGAAATAGTCTCATCGTTGCTATCATAGGAGATGAGATGGAAAAATATGGAGGGCTAGAATGGTGATGCCTTGTTTGTAGGAGGAAGGTCCGAGAACAAAAACAAAAATAAGTCCTCGAGTGGGAGATTTAAAATCCAGAGGGAGATCTAAATCCCCAGGAAAACCTGTAAAGGTGTGCTGGAAATATGAAAAGGAAGGGAAACTCAGAAAGTATTGAAGATCTATATCTCATGAGAAAGGAAAGGGATATGATGATGCTCCTTCTGGACAGGTGAAAACCACCTCAAATGAAGGTGGGGATGTGTACTTGGTTTCTTCTTCAAGTACACATGTAGATCATGAGGCATGGTTGATTGACTCAGGTGCATCCTTTCACTTCACTCCTCACAAGGAGTGGTTATGTAAGTATGATAAATATGATGGTGGTGATGTATTCATAAGGGATGATACGAAGTTTAGAATCATCAGACACAAAAAATTCAAGTTGAAGTTGCAAGGTGGAAGGATTAGAAAACTTCAAAGTGTTCTCCATATTCTTGCATTGGCCATAAATATGATTTTTTGTAAGCAAGATGGATGATGCAGGTGTAAAAATAGTGTTCGAGAAAGATACTTGCAAGATGGTTCGGGGAGCACTTGTATTGATGTGGGGAGTTTGGATTGGAACTTTGTACAAGCTTATGGGTAGCAATGTTATTGATGGGTGCAACAATTTTGTGGTTCCTGAAAGTGGAGCAGAAAATATAGTGGTCTTTGAAGAAAAGACCATGCTATGGCATCAAATACTTGGACATATTAGAGAGAAGGGCCTTTGAATACTTCATGGTAATGGTATGGTAGAAGGCATGTCTAATTTCTCTTTGGATTTTGATTTCTGTGAACATTGTGTATATGGGAAGCATAATCGGGAGAGTTTCCCCTCTGCTGCTAAGAGGGCGAAAGGGATATTAAATCTTGTGCACAATGATGTGTTTGGACCTGTGTGGGTTCCATCACTGGTTAAGTCTATGTACTATGTATAATTTATAGATGAATTCTCAAGGAATACATGGATATATTTCCCCAAGAAGGAATCTGAGGTCTTTGAAAAGTTTAAAGAATTTAATCTAGTGGAAAACCAGATAGAGAAGAAGATAAAGGTGTTGAGGACAGATAATAGTGGAGAGATCTGCAAGTAAGAATTTGAATATTTTTGTAAAAAGTGTGTTGTAGCATGGCAGAAGACTACTCCATATACACCTCAGCAAAACAAAGTTGTAGAAAGGATGAACAGGATGTTGATGGAAAAGGAAAGAAGCGTGCTTAGTGGTGTCGGGTAAGGATAAGAATTTTGGGCAGAGGTGATGGAGACAACATGTCACCTGGACAAAAGATCACCTTCATCAATGTTGTAGGAGAAGTCTCCACAAGAGGTATGGACTGGTAAGATACCCTCTCTTTCACATCTGAGGGTATTTGGTTGTGATGGATATGTACATGTTCCAAAGGAGAAAATAACCAAGTTGGATAGTAAATATGAAAGGTACATCTTCATTGGTTATAAGGATGGTTTGAAAGGTTATAAGCTTTGGAACCAATAAACAAGGAAGGTTGTGTACAGTCGGGATGTGGTGTTTAGAGAGGTGAAAGATGTTATTAAACATGAAGTCCTATGAAATGAGCCTGAGAAGATAGAGTTTGAGGTAAAGGAGGACGAATAAGACTGTACTACCGAAGAGGAATCAAAAGATGAATAGCCACAAACTCCAACTGTGAGAATATCAATTCGAGAAAGAAGGCAGCTAGAAAGTTATAGTCCATATGGTTTCTGTCCAAATTTTTCTTTATCTATTACTGAAGATGATCCTATAAATGTGAAGGAGGCAGTAGAGTCAAAGGATGACAAAATTTGGAAAGAGGTCATGGTTGATGAAATGGAATCTTTGGACAAAAATGAGGCTTTGGATCTAGTAGAGTTTCCGACGGGAAGGAAACCCATTGGAATAAAATGGGTGTTTAAGAAGAAGATGAATGCAGAAGGCAAGGTGGAGAAATACAAAGCTCGGTTGGTAGAAAAAGGTTATTCCCAGGTGCTAGTAATTTATTTTGGTGATATTTTATCTCCTATTGTGAAGGTAGCTTCTATTATATTACTTTTATCTGTTGTTGCTGCTTTTGATTTTGAGGTAGAATAGATGGATGTGAAGACAACATTTCTTCATAGGGACCTAGAAGAATAAATCCACATGAAGCAACCTGAAGACTTTTTGTTGAAGGGTAGGAAAGAACTAGTATGCATGTTAAAAAAGTCTTTGTATGGGTTAAAACAGTCACCAAGGATGTGTTATCTGAAATTTGATACATTTATATAAGGACTTGGCTTCACCAAAACTAAAACATATCACTATGTGTATTTTAAATTAATTGGTGACCATGTTATTTATTTGGTCTTGTAAGTGGATGATATGTTGTTGATTGGAAATAACAAAAATTATCCAGGATTTGAAGACCCAATTCTCCTCAAAATTCGACATGAAAGATATTGGTGTTGCAAACTATGTTCTGGGCATGGAAATTAAACGAGAACAGGCAAAGAGGAAGCTCTAGTTAAACCAGAGGAAGTATGTTGAGACAATATTACAGATGTTTAATATGCAGGAGAGTGAATTGATGAAGGTTCCTATTCCTATAGGTGTAAATTTATCTACTGAACAGTGTCTCAAGGCACAAGAAGAGGAAGAGGACATGTCCTGTGTTCCATACACAAGTGCATTCGCTAGCTTGATGTATGTAATGGTTTGTACTAGACTAGATATTGCAGATGCAATGGGAGTATTGAGCAGGGTTATGTAAAAAATAGGGAAGGATCATTATACATTAGTGAAGCGAGTTTTCAGGTATTTGAGAGGCACTGTTGGGTCTCAATTTTGTCTTATTTTTTATTTATTTCTCTCATGTTGTCGATTGGCTAAATGATTAATTTTGAAGAGTATTTGTTAATTCTTTGTTTTAACAGGATTAAAATAGCATTAATGAGAGTTTAATTAAGGTTTGTATGTTGTAGGATTAAAATCGGTTTGATTATACTTTGGGACGTGCCTGAACCATTGCATTTACATTCCTGCACCAATTGGGATTCCTGCACTAGTTACAGTAGCTTCCTGAACTATGCTGAACTCAAACCTGGTCTTATGCTCTGTTCATGAAGGCAATGGTATTTTGAATTGTATCAACTATTGACTTATATGATTTTGTTCCTTGGCTTGCTATGGTGCATATGGTATTAAGACATTTAGTCCCTCCATAAGAATAATTTGCGCTTGTCTATCACAATCTCTAATGAACCATCCCAACAATTGGCCCTTCAACAAGCCAGTGAGTTCAGAGGTTTGGCTTGGCATTGACAAGTATTTTGAGATTATCAAAAAGCCCATGGATTTCGCAAAATGCAGAACAGTCTCATCAAAATTGAGAGAGCTAAAACGCATCGATAGGAAGAAAACACCATGGATTTTAGTCCTCATGCCTTCTCCTATGTACAACATCACTACATGGAAGGAGAAAGTATGCGTGTTGTATTTGAGCCATGGTTTGTAAAATACAAAGTTGATGTTGTTTTTGCAGGCCATGTTCATGCATATGAGCGATCATATCGGTATTCAAATATAGCATATAATATTATAAATCGAGATTGTTCACCTACAAAAGACATATCGGCCCCAATCTATATAACTATTGGTGATGGTGGAAACCTTGAAGGGCTGGTTGGAGTCTTCACCGAACCACAACCTACATACTTAGCTTTCCGTGAGGCCAGTTATGGCCATGCTATGTTGGAGATAATGAACCGCACCCATGCCTATTATTATTGTAACTGCAATGATGATGGTGTATTTGTGGCATCAGATTCAATTTGGTTACACAACCGATATTGGTTGAGTAAACTACAAACACATCCAAGGAATAGACCAAATGAAGCTCATGAAAACATCAATACTAACCACCAGAAGATGTGGTCTGTATCATCAAAAATTTACCAAGGAGACCAAAGATGCCCTAGGGTATTTAAGGACATACTGTGAAGTTATGAGTTGTGATCCTCTACATTGCGTGTTCTATGTAGTTTGCTAAGCTTTGATGTAGATGTTTATGTTGGAAATAGAACTCTGCCAACTCTGTTTAACTTTACAGTCAATACCTTCGAGAGTATCCTTGGCTTCATTGGCCTCGCTCCAACAAAGAAAAGAGTTCTGAACATACTCCATGACTAGAATGGAAGGGTAGCCACATCAAAGCTGGAGTCAACACAATGCTTTGCCCTCATCTACACAATGTGGTTATGATACAATGTAGCACCCACCCTACATGGAGTCTAGCAACAATATTGTTCCAGGAAAAGAGGAACCATTCGCAGAATCATCCCTCTTTGGACATTCAGTTGTAAACCAACTTCATTCATAGCAAATTGTTGAGATCTACTAATCGGCTAATTAAAAAGGCCTAGTTTGTAATTCAATGCTATATAAGAGTTTGCTAGGAGCAAGAATGATTAGTCAGAAAATTAGTTAATTAATTAGACAGTGATCTAGCTAGGGGCAGTGCAGAGGAGAGGAAGGTGCAGAAGGGAAGAGGAGTTGTCCCAATGTATCCTCACGCAGTTCACAACTGGTGGATCACTTCTCTTGTCTTGCTAGAGCTAAGCATTGTCTGTGTGATGTAAAAGACTGTGTTTTTTTGTGGAATTAATTGAAGAAATTTTTATTCATGCTTTGTCTATTCATCCATTGCATCTATTAATTTAATTACTGTATGAACCAAGTTAAGCGAGGGTGTGAGCTGGTTGGGTTGGCCGCCAGACCAACTCGACACCGATCTACAATTCTTAAACTTATTAGCATTTAGATTATTATTTACTGTGTAATACTTTCAGTCTCTTTTCCTTATTCAAGTCAATGTTATTTAATTTGTTGTAACGTTTTCCTTTTAGCTCCAAACTTCATTGATTTTCTGCATTAAGAAATTATTCTTGTACTTGAGATTTGAGCATACACAGGGGATATTTCTTCATATCAAATTGTGCCCCTCCAGTTGTTTTTATTTACAAGATCCACTTATGTGTTGATGAGATATAATTGATTTATATTCCGGAACATGAAAACGATGTGAATAATTATGGTTTTGAAGTACTGACATATTCATTTAAACAATGCTTACAAAAACCATATGTTACTTGTATGTCACAAAGCCGATATTAATGAAAAAAAATTGCAAGCAATAATATTTACTTTCTTTTAAATTCAGGACAGTTTGCAAGATTTCTTTTCAGGACATGGAAGGTGAGATTCATATTAACTTAATTTCCTTCATAAGTTTTTTCACACAGTAAATTTCCTTTTGATGTTTATGATGCTTTCAAGTTAACTTTACACAAAATTAGTACAGGCAGAATTAGTGCAGGTAGAATTAGTGAAAGTATAATGGTTTGAATTACTTCTAGCATTTACAACCTTTTTGTTATTATGTTGACACTACTTTATTTCTAGTTTAGATTTCCCTTCTATTTGGTTGTAATTAGAATTTTCTTTCGCATTGTTAATTTCCTTTTATTTCCCGCATGAGTTAATTGTTTGGATTGGTGTTTTCTCGAATTCTCTTTTAGTGCAGGATTTCATTTATTGATGAGATTAATATGCAAGATAGACTAGCATTTGTTTTGCAGGTTGATAGGGCCTCTCTCTGGCATTACTAGTGTTGCGTCTCGAAGTTCACAAACTATCTAGATTGACAAATTAAATGTTGGTACATTTGTAGACCCTATATTGCACCCAACATTTTGGCATAATTTCTGGGGCGGCGCTTAGCGGATTGACCTTGGTGATCTTCCGTATTTGTTTTTTTTCCTTCACCTAGTTTCTCTGGGAATTTTATGTTCTTTGAATTTATTTCTTTCTTGCACTGTTGCTTTAAGGTTTCTCATTTTCTTTGATGTTGAAAGAACTCCCCACCATGTATA
>APFE030941518.1:225859-238190 GCA_000404065.3 Pinus taeda
TATATATACAGACGCACACCATTCATGTGCTAACAAACGCACCATTTGGCTTGTTAAAAATAGGGAAATGGTATTGTGAAGAATCATCTAATGAGGAGTATTTATGCTGCTATAGAGACATACAATTCATCCAATGAAGAATTAACGATTGAAAATTTTAATATCTTAATTAAACATAAAAATGATATTATTAAATCCTTGATTTAGAAATTGGATGATTTGCAGGAAGATTGGGAGCAGGATGAAAACCCACCGCTTATCTTTTGTGTCAACTATAGAAAGAAACACCTCCTTGGAAAGTGTCCACTTAGTAGCCTGAAAAATTGCAAAATTTGTGCAGAGGATCATCTAATAGAACATTGCCCATCACTACCAAGATTACTGCAAGTACTCAGGAAATCAAGTAAGGAATCAGATTGACTACCAAGTATAACTAAAAAACCATTATCATTTGATACTTGGAATAATTCTTATTTTCATGAGCACGCTCATCAACATGTTTATAGTCCTGCAGTGTCATCGCAAAGTTTTAATCCTCCTCCAATTGAATATCCTACTTCATGGCCGCAGTGGCCCTCTCCTTGACCCTCATCCTCAAGCCAGATATCACCATGGCCTCAAGAATAATTTGGATCCTTATCTCTAGGGAAATCTCCCATGCAAATTCAATCATATGAGCACCAATAACAACCACAATTTCTTTCCAATGCACCATTAAGCTATCCTCCCCCATGGTCTCAGCCGCATGTGCAACCTTACCCTAGCCTTAATCCATACCCTACCCCTTATCCTAATCCTTACCCTACTCCTTATCCTTACCAATACCCTAGCTCTCATTCAAACCCTAATCCATACCCTAACCCTACTCCATACCCTCATCCATACCTTAGACCTAACCCTAGTCCAAACCCTAATCCCAATCCAAACCCAAGCCTTAGTCCAAGCATTAACCAAAACCCTAACCCAAATCATATCATAAACCCTAATCTAAACCATCAGGCTACACAGTAGTTTGAACCACCTATTCTCCCGATTGATTCCCCTGTTGAACAGAATACCACATTTTCCATTTTGGAAAGGGAATGAATTTGGAAACTTCCCCCATTACTACACATAATTCACCCCAGGAAGTTATCATTCAAAGACCACCAGAGGATCAACCTTTCATTGGAACTTGTTTTGAAAATGTTGTTGAAACTCGAAACCCTAGGATCTCTTTCAACCATTCTTGTCACTTTGAAAATCAAATATTTGAGCCGGAATTTGAGGGATTTATCTTTTTCTTTCACCAGATTCTTTGTGCCTCCAGGAAAATGACTATCAAACTGTGGAAGATTTGCATTAGTTGGAGAATCATACATATGTGGATTCCATTGAATCTTGGTTTCGAGAAGTCATCCAGCCACCTTATTTCCTCATAATTCGGAAACTCTTGGTACCATGTCAATTGAAGCAATTGGTTTCTCATTCATTGGTATGTCTTGAAGTTTATTCTTTAAAACTAAGTGTGAGTATAATTAACATTTTGTTATGCACATGGCTTCATTGGAAGTATGCCTTCACTTAAAGGTGATATTTCCTTTTTTAGGAATAGGATAGGATAATAGGAGAATAATGAATAAAGATGCATAACAACACTCTTGAACTTGTGATTCCCTAAAATCACAACTTTTTGAAATTTCTATTATCATGCACTCTCATGGTAAGACTTGTCTAAAGAAATTTACACTTAATACCTCATATTTTAAAGTGACTTTGATTATGGATTAACATGTCAGTCAAGGATATTGTTCTAAGTTACATGTAATACTTTTTACTATTCTAACAAACTATCATAAACTATAATAAGCTTTCGTAAAGAACCCTGGCATGATCAACTCAAGGAATATTTTTGGTCATTATCTGAGATGTCTTTTAAATAAGCTCTTAGGGTAGCATGACCAACCATTAAAGAATAGTAATTAAAAACTTTTCACGACATCTTGCACTCTTAAGGAGTATATTTTCTTCCCCACCTATTAAGTAACCCATCTGAGGTTAATAATAATCAGAGTTTTTTTCTAAAAACATAAACGAATTAATTGAGGGATAGGAGGTCTCATTGCGAGGTGACCTACTATTATCATGGTTCCTAAGGAGAATGACATTACCGCACTAGTCACCAAGGCAGGGTAATGGGTTTCAGTTGAAAAACTGGAAGACGAGAGGTCTCATCGTGAGCCGACTTGTTCATTCATGTTAGTTCTCGTGAATGGCACTGTTAATAGCTAGTTACCAAGCTAGGACAATGACCTTGAATTAACTTCTAAAAAGAGAAAAAGTAAAACTTTCTTAAATGACTCTGAATCTATATCTAATAGGTGGGACAAAACAATTTCATAAGGTTAAAAGGTATCCCTGTCGAGGCTATAGATTCCTGCTGGCAGCAGGGCCATGCCTGTGGTATTAAAGTTAACTCTACACTATAATTTACTTGGTTTTTTTTTCTTTCTGTGAACTCACTATCAATCTCTTTGAGAATGGCTTTAAAATCCTTCTGTTGTTATACCTTGGAGCTCTATCTTTTAGAATGATTTTTATGGATGTGGGACCATTAGTGTAGGTAATTTATTGTGTCCAGACAAGAGGAGCTTCAACTATACATGGATAATGGTAAAATGGTAATTGTGGGAAGGTATTACTATGTTTACTTTTAAAACCATGGCTTTTAAATCATGTTGCTCATGTTTATAATGAGGTTGTTTAAGAGAAACTTCTGATAAGGGATGCCTCCGAGATATTCTTTTGGAAATTTTAAAAGTTAGCTATTTTATTCAAGTAATAACACCATTCGTGCAATTTAGTTTTTCATGGTAGCTTTCATTTTAGGTTTTCTTGAAATCAGTTTAAGCAAATAAAGAGTCCAACAGACACTATGTTTTTAGAGCAAGCTTTAACTAGTGCAGGAAGTGTAATCACACAAAATTGCAGGAACATCATTTCGAATGCCTACAAATATTTCTAATTTTGTTTTTTGCGAGGAAGTGACAGTATTAGATTTCCTTGCATGAGGACATGCAAGATGGTCAACATGGGGGGATGTTGGGTCTCAGTTTTGTCTTATTTTTTTTTATTTATTTCTCTCATGCTGTCGATTGGCTAAATGATTAATTTTGAAGAGTATTTGTTACTTCTTTGTTTTAATAGGATTAAAATAGCATTAATGATAGTTTAATTAAGGTTTGTATGTTGCAGGATTAAAATCGGTTTGATTATACTTTGGGACATGCTTGCACCATTGCATTTACATTCCTACACCAATTGGGATTCCTGCACTAGTTACAGCAGCTTCCTGCACTATGCTAAACTCAAACATGGTCTTATGCTCTGTTCATGAATGCAGTGGTATTTTGAATTGTATCAGTTCTTGACTTATATGATTTTGTTCCTTGGCTTGCTATGGCACATATGGTATCAAAACATTTAGTCCCTCCATAAGAATAATGTGCACTTGTATATCACAATCTCTAATGAACCACCCCATAAATTGGCCCTTCAACAAGCTAGTGAGTTTATCTTGGCATTGAAAAGTATTTTGAGATTATCAAAAAGCCCATGGTTTTGGAAAAATGTGGAACAGTCTCATCAAAATGGAGAGAGCTAAAACATGTTGACAGGAAGAAAACACCATGGCTTTTAGTCGTCATGCATTCTCCTATGTACAAAAACACTACATGGAAGGAGAAAGTATGCGTGTTGTATTTGAGCCATGGTTTGTCAAATACAAAGTTGATGTTGTGTTTGCAGGTCGTGTTCATGCATATGAGCGATCGTATCAGTATTCAAATATAGCATATAATATTACAAATGGATATTGTTCACCTACAAAAGACATTTTGGCCCCAATCTATATAACTATTGGTGATGGTGGAAACCTTGAAGGGCTGGATGGAGTCTTCACCAAACCAAAACCTGCATACTCAGCTTTCCGTGAGGACAGTTATGGCCATGCTATGCCGGAGATCATGAACCTCACCCATGCCTATTATTATTAGAACGACAATGGTGATGGTGTATTTGTGGCATCAGATTCAATTTGTTTGTACAATCGATATTGGTCGAGTAAACTCCAAACGCATCCAAGGAACAAACCAAATGAAGCTCATAAAAACATGAATACTGACCACCAAAAAATGCGGTCTGTATCATCAAAAATTTACCAAGGAGACCAAAGATGCCCTGGGGTATTAAAGGACATATTGTGAAGTTATGAGTTGTGATCCTCTGCATTGTGTGTTATGTGTGGTTTGCTGAGCTTTGATGCAGATGTATATGTTGGAAATAGAGCTCTTCCAACTTTGTTCAACTTTATAGTCAATACTTTCAAGGGTATCCTCGGCTCCATTGGCCTCGCACCAACAAAGAAAAGAGTTCTGAACATACTCCATGATTAGAATGGAAGGGAAGCCACATCAACGCTGGAGTAAACACAATGCTCTGTCGTCATCTACGCCATGTGGATATGATACAACGTAGTACCCATCCTACATGGAGTCCAAAAATAGCACCATTCCAGGAAAAGAGGAACGATTCTCCAAAATCATCCCTGTTTCGACATTTAGTTGTAAACCAACTTCATTCATAGAAAATTGTTGAGATCTGCTAATCGGCTAATTAAAAAATGCCTAGTTTGTAATTCAATGTTATATAAGAGATTGTCGGGAGCAAGAACGATTAGTCAGAAAATTAGTTAATTAATTAGACAACGATCCAGCCAGGGGTAATGCGCAGGAGAGGAAGGCGCAGAAGGGAAAAGGAACCTTCCCAATGTAGCCTCACTCAGTTCACAACTGGTGGATCGCTTCTCTTGTCTTGTTGGAGCTGAGCATTGTCTACGTGATGTAAAAGATTGTGTGTTTTTTTTGGGAATTAAATGAAACAATTTTTATTCATGCTTTGTCTATTCATCTTTTGCATCTAATGAATCTAATTACTATGTAAACCAAGTTAAGCGAGGGTGTGAGATGACTGGGTTGGTTGCCAGACCAGCTCGAAACCACTCTACAGTTCTTAAACTTATTAGCATTTAGATTATTATTTACTGTGTAATACTTTCACTCTCTTTTCCTTCTTCAAGTCAATGTTATTTAATTTATTGTAGCATTTTCCTTTCAGCTCCAAACTTCATTGATTTGTTGCATTAAGAAATTATTCCTATACTTGAGATTTGTGCTTACACAGGGGATATTTTTTCATATCAAATTGTGCCCCTCCAGTTGTTTTATTTACAATATTCTCTTATGTGTTGATGAGTTGTAATTGCTTTATATTCCAGAACATGAAAACAATGTGATTAATTATGGTTTTGAGGTACTGAGATATTCATTTAAACAATGCATACAAAAATGATATGTTACTTGTATGCCATAGAGCCGATATTAATGAAAACAAATTGTGAGCAATAATATTTACTTTCCTTTAACTTCGGGACAGTATGCAAGATTTATTTTTAGGACAAGGAAGGCGAGATTCATATTAACTTAATTTCCTTCATAAGTTTATTTACATAGTAAATTTCCTTGTGATGTTGTGGATGATTTCAAGTTAAGTTTACACAGAATTAGTACAAGCAGAATAAGTGCAGATAGAATTAGTGCAAGCAGAATGGTTTGAATTACTTCCAGCATTTACAGTATTTTTGTTATTATGTCGGCACTTCTTTATTTCTAGTTCATATTTCCCTTCTGTTTGCTTGTAATTAGAATTTCCTTTCACATTGTTAATTGCCTTTTATTTCCCACATGAGTTAATTGTTTGGATTGGTGTTTTCTCAAATTATCTTTTAGTGTAGGATTTCATTTACTGATGAGATTAATACGCAATATAGACTAGCATTTGTTTTGCAGGTTGGTAGGGCCTCTCTCTGGCATTACTAGTGCTGCATCTCGAAGTTCATAAACTATCCGAATTGACAAATTAAATGTTGGTAAATTTATAGACCCTATACTGCACCCAACAGGCACTAGTGATTATGGTATGTGCTACCAAGGAAGACTAGGATTGGACAGAGTTTTGGACATTCATGGATTTGTTGATGCAAACTGGGTTGGAGATCTAGATAAGAGAAGATCTACAAGTGGGTATGTCTTTAACCCATTATGAGGTGCATTTAGTTGGATGAGTAATAGATAGTCTATAGTGGCACTTTCAACTATAGAGGTAGAATACATGGAATCCACTCGTGCAAGCAAGGAAGCAATTTGGCTGCAGAAATTGTGTTCAAGTATGGGGTTAGTACAACGAGCTATAAGGATAGACTATGACAGCCAAAGTACAATTTTTTTGCAAAGAACCCTGTTTATCATTCAAAGACAAAGTACATTTATGTTCAGTACCACTATGTAAGGGATATGGTTGAGGACAAAAAGGTGTTGCTTGTAAAGGTGGACACTTTGAAGAATATTGCAAATGCATTGACAAAGTATATGAGCACTGAGAAGTTCTATTGGTGTAGAGAAACAATGGGTGTTGCAAGGGTGGACCAATTACTAAGCTCTCATGTGGGCTCCTGTGGAAAGGAAACAACAAGTGGGAAAATTTTGGGTGTGTGTTATATTCTTTCCATGACTAGCCTTAGACATGAAGCCAGGGGTTTAGATGGGGGGTGTACAACGCTCCGCTCGTTGCACCGGGCACACTAGGGGCAGAAGCTCCAGCTGTCTGGGGGTTTGTAGGGTTTTCCTCATGCATGGGGTTTGGGGAAGCACCCCGGGAAAAAAAATTGGAGCCTATATTAGGTGAGCGTACCTACCTATGGTTTTGTACATGGACTTCACACATGGTTTTCGGCATGATGGTTTTCTACCCATGGTATTTTGTAGACCCGTTCAAGGTTACTACGATTATGTTCTAATACAAGGTTAATGGATTGGGGTTTATGGATGCTTCGGCATGTATATATACGTATTGTAACATTGAAAGGAATATAATGAAAAATAAATCTAGTAGTCCCAGTTTTGGGATCCGTGGGAAAATATCTATGTATATATGTTTCATGTTTTATGCTCTCACCATTGTTTATTTTCTATTTTTTAAGAATGTGTTTGTAGGTAATTTCTATATAGGGTTAAAACCTACAAAAATGCCTAGAATCCCAAAGAATATCATCAATCCTAGTTCTACTTGGTCTCACACCTGTTGCAGGAAATTTGTGCTAGGATGGCATTCCCATCCATAAACCAGAGATGGGCTATCCATGAGTAGCAAGTGCACATTTATAATAGAATCCTTTGGGAGGATAGCTATACATGGGCGTGTAAACATATTTTCTATGATTTCTTGATCTCCTTATATGAATCCCTAATTAATGAAGCTAATCCCTATATGTCAAAAAGGGATAGGCACATAGTACCTTCATTGGGTGATTTATTTATAGAATATGAGGGTAGTTACATTTTTTTTTTGAGAAATGAAGAATATCTTTCTAACTAATAAGGTAATATTGGAACAAATAGCCTATTAGATCTACACAATGTTAGGTGGAGTCCTCTCAAGGACCAACACCATTCTTAGCCACACATGTCATTCCACTTGGGAGCATATTACTTAAAGGAAATAAAGAGACACAAAGAAGATTAAGATGCATTAACACTTTTCGTGTTTCACAAACTTGATCCTAGATCCACCATGAAGGACCATTGTAGGCCATGCAATCTTAGATGGGAATATAAATCAAAGACTAGGGTAGAGGAAGAGAAACAAAAGAATGCCTTAAATTGGCTCAACAACAATAAACTCAAGAGGAAGTAGTCTGGAAGGAACAAGAAGAAAAACTGAAATAGAATAGGGAGTAGCTCAAATAGCATAGTATGTTCTTAAAGAAGCTCAGAAGTTAGTGATCAAAGAGAAAAAGGAGAAAGAAACTAAGAGATAAAGGGAGTGGAGAAGAAAGGAAAAAAATATAAGGAAGGATAAGGAAGAAAAAGGGACAAAAGACACTACAAGATGAACTTGTAGAAGCTAGAGAAAAAGAAGAAGTTTTACTAGCTTAACAAGCATAACCAAATTCAGAGACAGCTTGAATAAGCTACTATGGAGGTCAATGAAACACCACCTAAAATCACAGAGATTATAAGAGGCCATATTATAGTGACATAAATGGGTATCACACATACAAATGGGAAGAAGGTGGTCAATTAGAACAAGTCCAAGATTTATCATGGCCTGAACAAAATTGAGAAACACACAAAGAAAACCTATATCACTCCACACTTGTTTCCAACACAAATCATTATTAAGGGGAAACTAGTGCTTGATAGGAGGAAGGATCCTATTTCTATGGCCTTAATTGGTATAACATTCTCTCAGGGCATTGGGAAGAATGTGAAAGATCTACTAGAACAGTTGAAAAGGAAATATGTCTAAATAGATTAGTTCCAACAATAAGTCATTTTATTAAAGGAGGAATCTAGGACAAAGAAGAAAGAGAGCATCAAGGTAGAATATTACAGTGAATGTGCCTCAGAGGTGAATGAATCATAGGAGGTGCTATTTTTATAGGTATATCATTATTTTTCAAATTTTATAGAAGATCTCATCTTAGCTTTTAGCCCTATAGGACCTCACTATAAAGAGAGACATTTAGTTACAAGGAATATTAAATGTTGTTAATAATTTGGAAAAATGGTTGATGAGGCCCCAACTGAATGCCTTAGAGTCGATGCATGGAAGTTATTCTATGACTATATAGCAATCAACTGAGATCTCAAGATTCAAGAGAAGTTGGAAAAATACATAGCTCGGTCAATGACTTAGTATGAAAAACATTACTCCCTAAAAGAAAGGATTATCAAGATGCATAGATTTCCTTCAATTGGGAATCAAGGATATTCCATACATGATCAGGAAGTGAATATGGTATTATATGAAGTACTAGATAATCCTATATATGTTATTTTGTATAGTCACAATAATCCTTGCCAAAGAGGAGGGTCCTTCCTCCATTACAACGAGCTAGAGGAAAATTCATAGCCTATAAATTACACATTAATTCATGAGATGAAATAAAAACATATTGAACCTTGAATTAATATAAAAAAAGTACATATGCGTAAACTGAGAGAAAATAATGTCAACCCCCTTTCATTGTAGAGAAATTCCTTCTTATAGGTTTCCCTTTACATCCAATTCTAGTCATAAATCATAACAAGGATAGCCTTGATATTTTTTCAATTCGCAAGCTGCCCACTATGGGTGACACAAAGAAGGATTGAGAATATATGAAAATTCATGTTTTTTTTCAAGAAATATGTTTTTTTCATATATTTCAATTTGTCCAAGTGTGGGTCTACTCAAAATTATACAAAGTCAGTACCTGTTGGATATGAAATCTGATTCTACATCCAAATATTTCCCACACTTGAAACTTGAGTAAACATATAAGGAGATCATTTTAAAATACAATAAGAAAAAGAGTAGGTTCCTTTATTTTCCTTTAAAAAATCATAACTTCTATTTAATTATTTCTACTATTAGTTAATTATTTTCATTAGGAGTCCCATTTTAGACCTCAAAATTTCCATAATGTTTTCTCCCCTTATTAACCACTCCCCTCTACCATCCCTCTCTCCACTTGTTCCTCAAAAATAGTTTCTCAATTCTAAAGTAAATCCCCCTTTCCATCCTCTACTTGGAATATAAGGGGGATTAGGAGCCTATGATGAAGAGATATTAAGCCTTCATAGGGAACAAATAACAATCAATTTTTGGGGGAACTTAAAGGGCCTACCACGAGTACCTCTGCCCCACGATTCCCCTTTCTCTAAATTGTATGGGCTTTCCTAATCCCTCAAGAAAATTGACCATGAAGCAGTTGATCGAGAGCCACAAACCATTACTTTTTCTCCTTAAAGAAACTATAATGGAAGGGGAAAAAGTAATTAAATCTCTCTCTGAGGCTCTTCTTGGATGAGAGTTCCTAGCTACTAATGTTTTTGGTCAATCTAATGTTTTTATAACAGGTTGGAGGAAAGACGTGCTAAATCTCCAAAATTCTTGGCATTTTTCGTTTTGACTTGATACTTCCCTTTTCTCTTCAAATTTCAATTTAATTTTCCTTTGTATTAACATTTATAGGCCTTATCAAGAGAAAAAAAAAAAACTTTCCAAGAGTGATTTCTTGAATCCCATTTGTTAGCCTCAAGACATGTCATTATTGGTGGGGATTTAAATTGGGGGAAAGTGAAATTTGGGGAATTGTAGCATATATCGATTCGCTTGCATACTTCTTAATTCAAATATTTGAGGATTTTTGGCTTCTTAATATCCAACCAAAAAACTATCCATAACTTGAAAGAAAATGGGAAGCACGGAAGCTAGAATTAATAAAAAAATTAGACAGATTCCTAATTTTTGAATCTCTACTGGAAGAAAACCTCAGAATATGACAATGGGTTTCAGTTCAAGAAATTCATAGGGTTTCAGTTCAAGAAATTAAACATGTTTTCAAGTGACTTTCTCTCTCTTTGAAGTTTTGACATGAAGAGCAGAGGTATGGGGCTTGACAAAGAGGACAATGTGGCTATTGATGAGGCCACACAGACTGCAGATAGTCAAGGTGACAAATTTCAGTGTAACAGATTGCCCCCTAAAGTGCGAAGCCTGTAATAGATAAGGGTGTTAAGTCATATAAGAAGGGTGAAGTACTTTATCATTTCGAGGATTATCTTACGGAGAGCCCGGTTGGAACCTGCAATTTTCAACACAAAATACATGTAAAATATCATATCATACTGAGGTAGGCATTCCCATACTCAGATCAAAAACTTTAACTATTGGACTAACTATTCTGGTACAAGAATGATTTCATAATACATCATAATCATAGACTCTTGTAGACACAGTATGGAGAGCCATCTGTTTATGATGGTCTACAACATAATGAATACAAAACTCCTCGCAGCCTGGATGGTTGAAACTAGATCCAGGGTCTTCATTTCTGTTCCCCGAATTGGTACGATTCTAGCCATGTGAATGAATGAGTCGATGTCGAACATGGTAGAAACCACTTGATTACCAGTCAATGATGTAAACTGTTAACAAGTTTGGGAGAGACCACCAGTAATGTCAATGGTTCTCAAAGTACCCAACACAATCCATGAGATGTGAATGAATAAATCGGTGTCGAACATTTCATGGAATCCTTCGATCGCAAGTCAATGATGAAAACTGACGTCGAAGGCGAGAAACCTGCCATTGATGCATGCAGACTCCAAGGTACTGACGATTCCTAAGTTAACTTTCTAGATAATGTGCTGATGTCGATAGAAAGCGACTCATCGCAGGCAAGCCCACAACGCGAAATCATAGTTCAAGTTGAAGAAATGTTGCTGTAAGGACTGACTCAATGATGGTATGATGAATGATAGGTATTTTGCAGTTGAATGTTTTGTTTCAGAACTTTTGAACACATAATGACACAATAGATGGTTTGGTGATAAATGACTCAAAGTCGACTCCCATAACCCGGCTAAAAATGTCAAGTGATTTTGGTCAACTGTGAGGTAAAGGATTTCCCAACCCAGGTGAACGAACAAGTGTCGTGTTCAAGAGTGGTAGTAAGGTTTTCCTTGAGACAAAAAGATATCAAATAGGCTCATTCTTCTCATTTTTCCCCCACCATTTCTGGCAAGTACCTCTTTATTTTTTACAAGCTTGAGGAGGATAACATATGCTTGTTTGTAAGCTCATCCTTCGGATGAGTCCAACTTAGTTTTGATGCGACCCTAAGAAGGAGTGGTCCGTTCCTGTTTGTAATAGAACAGGGCCTTTACTGTGAAATTTTAACGAGTCCAGTATAGGAGAAACTCGGTGTTTTTCATATTTAGAGAGTCTGAAAAACTTAGAAGACTCCAAGTTGAACTTTTTCGTAAGTTTGTGTCTCCTAAGCCTGAAAAAGTATAAAATAATACCTAGGAGAACCGCTTGATCTTGCGACCAAGGATATTTTCATAGTTAGTGCCTTTGACCTGAAAAGTAAAAAGCGATCAAGGACACGTCGTTTTATTTCCAATATCGAATTTGAAACGACAAAAATCCGGCAATCTTTTCTCGTTTTTCGGTCAGAAAAGGGCTGTAAGAGGACCGTCTTTTAATTCCGTTTTAACGAGTGTAAAAGAAACGCTCGGCAATCTTTTCAGTTTTTAGGAGTCAGAAAAGGGCTTAAAAGATGACTCTGATGTCTGTTTTGTGAAAGAGTGACAAGTTTTTCTGAAAGTCCCTTTGTCCTGCACAAAAGCGAAACATTACTCATACCTGTTTAAGATGGGCAAAAATGCATAAAAAGACCTTTCAT
>APFE030941518.1:240066-250176 GCA_000404065.3 Pinus taeda
TCTTCGTTTCTGTATTCTATTTCATTTGATGATATTTTGAATGGATACTGCTGATATATGTCTTTTGTCGGTGAATGCAGATTCCAGGTTCTTGCACACTATCACTTCATATCTAGCATACATCCCCATATGGAGCGAGATGTTGACTGCTGGAGTAGCACCTGACGATTATGTGACGACTCCATGCCCAAGGATGATCCAGAGGACACTTGTACCATCAGATGTCATCAGTCAACAGAGTTTTTTAACTCTCCTTCTATCTTCTCATCATATTTCTTCTTTGTACCCAGATTCCACACCCTACGGGGAATTGTAATAAGTGATGCTAGTATGATGTTTCTTGAATTTGTAACAGGCTTAGGATGTGGGACTCGATCAGCAAACGAGTACACCTTGGAGTGTTTTTTTTATCTAGTGAATTATCCCTTTCTTTTCCCTTCTTTTTCAGAGGCGGATAATTCTCTGGATTTTTTCACTCGTGCACACCCCAAAGCCGAGGTGACGGTTTGAAGATTGAGCCCCTGACACATCTTAGTGTCTAGGGTCGATGTATATTACCATACTAGATCACACGTAAAGTTTTGTGGAATTTGGCTAGGTCTAAGTAGGATTTTTTAATAGTTAAAAATTTCCCACAAAACGGGATTTTTTAATTATTTTTTATATAAAGGCATAAATAAGTGGCATTAGGAGATGCCCGGGGCGTATGACCAGTCAAAATTCATCCTCAGAGGCCCAGCATTCTCCTAGAGTCTACTTTGGGGGTCAAAAAATGACTCAGAGTCCCTCAAAAGGCGATTTTTCCAGTGACAGTGGCAAAAATGAAGAAAAAATTCAAAAAAAATGAATAATTGGAAAAATTTAAAATTTTTTCCAAAGTCAGAATAAGTCAAATTTTGACATGGAAGTCAAGCAGATGATCAAGGATGATGTGGCAAGCAATGTGGGGCCCACCTCAAGTCAAAGTTTCAGCAGCCAGTCAAAGTCAAAGAAAGTCAACTCAAGGTCAAAGTCAAAGCAGGTTGAAGTCATGAGGCAATGAAATTTTGATTTATTTATCAGGTTGAAAAAATTTATTATATCATAATGTAAATGTTTAAAGAGAATATAGTGGGAGTAGACCCCACCTCAGCCATCCAAGTAAAAGTCCGTACGCAATTATTTGAAGCAGTCCGTACGGGAAAGAAATCAAACTCAGCAACACACGTGACAGCAATTATCGTGGGCCCAGTCAAAGGTTATAACACTCAGCATGTTGACCCACCTCAGCTCACATAAAATGCGTATTACTCACAGCCAATACTCAGCCATACGCATTTTCCACAGCCCAGCTACGTGGCAAGTCACGTAAGCAATTAAAATACACGCAGGTCAGCAACAGCCATATACGCAGCCCAGATTTTGTGCATGTGGACAGCAAGTTTACACAGGCAGCCGAGTTGGGCTGGACAACAGAAAATATGCAAGTTAACTTGTGCAAAACAGCAGTTTAACGTGGTGTTAACAACAGCCAGTTAACTCAGCATTTAACAAAGTTTATTATCAGCATGTTTTCAGGCAGTTAGGACAGCAAGTTTACATGGAGTTTGACAGCAGTTTTAGAGGCAGCCAAGCAACAACAATTATCTTCACACATGGCAGCCACATGTTCAGTCAAACAGCAGTTATCTTCACATTGGAATTGTCATCAGGCCACTTGTCATTTCATTTCTTCATTGGGATCTTCACCTGATTGCCATTTGTCATTGGAATTTGCCTTGGGATTATCTCCCATTTTCCTATTTATATGAGCCTTGGGCTCTTATTGTGATAGGATAGAACAAGCTATTGGGCGGGCGGAGACTCTGCCGGATTTTGTATTCAGTTTTCACATTAATAAATAAAAGTCTTTGGGGTTACCAGCTTCTCTTGTGGTGCATGCCTTGGTACATGAGGTATATCTGTGTCGTTTAATATTCATGTGATTTTCATTTGCTATCTAGTTGTTTTTCATTTTGCCTGAAGGCACTATTGTCTAGGGAGGAGAGATTTGCAGCTATCTCAAATCTCTTCTGGGCTTGGTATACCTTGTACACTTGTTGTAGCTTGTCCATTCCCGGTTGAAGGACAAGCTCAACTTGGTCTCTATATGCCAAGTCTCTTTTTGCACTAACAATTCGTTTGCAAGTGTTTTCTGTGTTTTCAAGGGACAGGTTGCCAGCTCTGTTGGAGGGCGACGACTTCTTCGGCGGGAATAGTCACCTCCAAGGATACCAAGGGTCCCACATGCTGTTCAAGCCAGCAAGCTCATCAGACACCAAAAAAAAAAAGATTTATTTCAGGGGGAGTTTCCTGAAGCCCTTGCTTGTTTTCTATTCTGAAAAGTTATCACAAATTTCCTTCTTTAGTTTGAAAGCATTTAATTTCATGAAAAATATAAAATAAAATAAAAAAATATTTTGGTTGCCAGATTCAGTTGTTTTCATGTTATATCTTTCATGCTGAGATCTGAAGTTTCAAGTCGAGATACGAATATGATATCTAGTCAATGGTTTATAACTCGTGGTGGTTTGAAGCATTCATTTTTTTAAAATCTTCAGTTGCTGGATATCATTTGGGTCATTCAAAGAGCACTGTGATCTAATTGATGACAAATGATTGTTGTTCGCGTTTCATGTTTCTATAATCATCTAGCAAGTAATCAGCTTAATAATGATCTCTCAAGGCACTGGTCTGCTAACTAGTCAAATCATTTTAGTGCTTATCTTAATCGTGTCTCGTGTCTCCCAACCAACTGGTCGACAGTTGGTCTTCATCATCTCTCAGGGTCTACCCCCCTTAGCCGCGGAGACAGGCTTAAACGGAGGGATCGGGGATCAGAGTGACAGCCCCCGGTCTGAGCGTTGTCGTGCCAATCTGTGCGACAACACACCCAACAGAATTTCGGCTGATTCGACACAAGACTGGCTAACCCCGCGTATTTCTGTGTTGGCTATGCGTCACCTTCTCTACCCTTTGCGTCAGCTCTCCCGGTTGTTCCGGCAATTCTGGATTCTACGCGACAGGCATCTTTTCTGCATCATCTCTCCCAGCTACTGCGTTGCCTCTGCGTCATCTCTCCCGGCTACTGCGTTGCCTCTGTGTCAACCCTCCCGACTGTTCCAGCAATTTCGGTTGTTCCAGTAGTTCTGGATTCTGCGTGACAGACAACTTTTCTACGTCAGCTCTCCCGACTACTGTGTTGCCTCTCTGCAAACTCTCTCCACCTCTCTGTTTTGTATTTTCCGGAAAGTCCTTCTCTTGGATTTTCTCTGTCCCTCGCTACAAGATCTACCCAATCAATTTTCCTCCTCAGAACTTCTCACCTCAGAAAATCGATTTCCTCAATCTATCTGTGTGTGTTTTCAAATGAACCCCAAGCCTCCCTTTTATATTTTTCTTGTTGAGTCTTCAACTACCAAGACTAAGTCTCTAATCAAGGGCTAAGATTAAAACATGACCTGATCCGCCTTCTAGATCATTCTCACCCATATTTTGATTAATACCCATTAATTTTTTAATTTCCCTAAGTTTAGACTTAAGAATTCCATTTAAAATATTAATTATTTTAATAAAATACAATTCGAGTGGAATTTCATCAAATGGTTTATGGGTTCTTTAGAACTCATGTGCCTTAGCCTCTCCACCAAATTTCAAAGCTAGAGCACTTCTGATGCTACCAAAAACTAACACTCCCTCTTAGCGAGAAAAGTGCTCTAGCAACAATGTCACCTGCATGCTACTTTGTTTCTGAAGCACCTCCTCTTTGCACTACTGTTGCCACCCACACTGTGCTACTGCTACCACTGTGACACTGCCACTACCACTGCTGCATCTGTATTACAACTCCCTCTCAAACACTGCATCTGCTATGTTCCTAACATTGCATCTGTACTGCAACTCAGTTGCTAAGAGAAGCAACTGAAAAACATCCAAAATTAGTTTAACTTAACTTTGTTCAACATAATACAATGAATATTGGAATCTGGCTACTACTGATTCTGACCCTCTGAATTTTTTGCATTGCGGCTGACTCCTGCACTGTGCCAACTGCATCTATCCTCCAAACACTCCACTGCATCATCTAACACTAAGTCCATCTTGGTGCCACTGAATCTTGGGCTCCCATAGCAAGGAATTGATCCAGGAGGTGGACTCGTCAAGGATCCTGCCCACATGTAGTCCTCTCAACTACAACTCAATATCACCCCATCTCCCTCCTGGAGATGTGTCGGCGCTCATGGCAAACTCATCCTCGTCAATCTTTGTTGAAGCAACCTTAGGATCATGTTTCTCATCCTTGTCATTTTTCTTCAAAGGACATTAGGATGCATAGTGGCCCATCTCACCACAACTAAAACATTTCACCTTCGAAATGTCCTTTCTCTTCTACTTCTGCTATCCCTTCGATACTAGAGTTGCGTTCTCCTCCTCCTCCTTCATCTTTGTGCCACTCCCACTGCTGCCACTGAGGATGACTTTCACCAAGTCCCTCGTTAACTCCTGTTGAAGAACTGCCCACATCTCCTCCCATGAAGGTAGTTTTTCTCTGCCCGATATGCTTTGGACAAAAACTTGCCATTCATCCGAGACTCCATTCAAGGCTATCCTCACCATCGCGGTTGGTTGAGGAGTGGACCCCACTTCAGCAAGTTGGTCTCTAGTGTCCTGAAGACGCTGAAGATAGAGGTTCACCCCTTCTCCTTTCTGTGTCAAGGTCCACTGCAACTTCTACTCCATATACATCTTACGTTGTTCGGAAGAGCCTTCATACAGAGAAGACAAGGCTTCCCACATCTCCCAGCCTATATCCTTGCCCTGCTAGTGTGAGACCACATGATCTCGAACTCCATTGAGAATGAGCCTTTTTGGCTTCCCCTGCTCGACTTTGTACTTCTTCTTTCGATAGTTGTCAGCACGAACAGCTACAACACTATTGATGTAGGCCTTGAGATCATATTCCTCTAGAACAGCTAAGATTCTGGTCTTCCATATGACATAGTTGGAAGCACCTTCCAACCTATCCTGATCTTTGAGCCCATGCCATGCCATCTCACCCAATTGTCAAGCTGACTCCTTCAGTCATTGCTTAGCACTGCTTAGTTGCTCAGCAAGTGAGAAATTCAAACTTTCTGGCAAAAAGTTCTCTGAGGAGAAAATTCCCCTTCTACGTGTCTTCGTTCTTTTCCAGCGGATTTCTGCCCCAGCAAAAATTGTGCCCTTCAAGCACTGTGTTGAGGCTCTGCGTCACTACCTCTGCCTCTGCAAACTCACGAACTGGAAATCGTACCTCTTTGTCATCTCACTCAAAGAGGGATTTCCTCGTATCTGCTTCCCGGCAAGGACTGCACAATCCCTTCAAGGGGATTCGAATTGCTGCCAAATGCAACAATTGGCCTCTGCTCAACGTTGGATCTGCTCTTCCTGTTTCAAAATCAATCCTCTGATATCATGTGAAAATTCCTAGACTCGAAGGAACCCCTACTGCAGCAAATCTGAATCTACTTCACCTACTTGATTTTTAAATTACATTCATCAAGTTATTCTCCTTAATACTGAAGCAAATTACTTCTACAGCCTACACTAATTAAATATTTGATTTCATGAAACAGAAAACAGAGCAAAGAACAAGATACATAGGACACACTTATTTTTGAACACAATAGTCTCTACAAAAACCCAATGCGGGAAAATCGGTGCAGCAACTCTGAGGGTTTTATTATTATGCAAGAGAAATATCTGAATACAAATCTAGGGTGTTCATCTAGCAATCATTTACAGAGAAAATACTGGTGGAAAATCTGAGTGAGTTTTACCTCACTTTGCCCGACAGAATTTCGGCGAATCCGGCACAAGACTAGCTAACCCTTGCTATTTATGCGTTGGCTCTGCGTCACCTTCTCTGCCCTCTGCATCAGCTCTCCCAGTTGTTCTGATAGTTTCGGCAGTTCCCAACAGTTCCTGTTGTTCCAGCAGTTTTGGATTCTGCGTGACAGGCAGGTTTTCTGCGTCAGCTCTCCTAACTACTGCACTGACCTCTACATCAGCTCTCCCGGTTGTTCCGGTAGTTCCGGCAGTTCCCAGCAGTTTCAGTTGTTTTGGTAGTTCTGGATTCTGTGTGACATGCAGCTTTTCTGCGTCAGCTCTCCCAGCCACTGCGCTGCCTCTCTGCAAGCTCTCTTCGCCTCTCTGTTTTGTATTTTCCGGAAAGTCCTCCCGGATTCTCTCTGCCCCTCAACTACAAGATCTCCCCAATCGATTTTTCTCCTCATAACTTCTCACCTCAGAAAATCGATTTCCTCAATCTCTCTGTGTGTGTTTTCAAATGAAACTCAAGCCTCCATTTTATACTTTTCTTGTTAAGTCTTCAACGGCTGAGATTAAGTCTCTAATCAATGGCTAAGATTAAAACATGACTTGATCCGCCTTCTAGATCATTGTCACCCATATTTTGATTAATACCCATTAATATTTTACTTTCCCTAAGTTTAGACTTAGAAACTCCATTAAAAATATTAATTATTTTAATAAAATACAATATGGGTGGAATTTCACCAAATGATTTCTGGGTTCTTTAGAACTCATGTGCCTTAGCCTCTCCACCAAATTTCAAGGCTAGAGCACTTCCAATGCTACCAAAAACTAACAACAACCTAAAAGCTCACAATGGGAGCCATCACTAAAATAAAATTCCTTACTCATGAAACCCATGAGACAAGCATTACAATAATAATTTTATTTTTCTTCTTTTCATCAATTACATAAAATTACAATTACACGTCATTATGAAGACCGAACTTAGTTACATTTTTCAATAGGAGTTAAACCTAGGTCAACTCAAGACAAATTGATGAAAAATCTTGTGCAAAGGTATTCTATTGAAAATATCAACAAAACCTTAGTGAAAATTTTAATAAACCCTAATTCATCAACAACAATAAATATTGGAAAAAGATAACTCACATTCACAAGCACATATCATCAAAAATCACCAATAATCATCCCAAAGAGAGAACCATCCACAAATATCATCCAAGAGAAGTTTGTTTCACTAGTGCTTCATAGCGCACAAGAGAGAAGACACAAATAGCTAGAACATTTGATCTCCAAGTGTGACAATAAATCCAAGGGTAAACGACCTTCTATTTATATCGGAGCTACTAGGTCAATTTGCATAAATTTAGTCTAAAAACCCCTAAAATAATAATAATAATCAATGATTCAAGTTCGATCAATGAAATAACATGAAATTATGCCTCAATTAACCCACATGTGTGAGTTAGGTGTCATCCAAGGGTGATGTCATCCTCCCAATGTGAGTTTTTGTAGCATCAGAGGTGTTCTAGTCTCAAACTCTATGGAGAGGCTAAAACACAAGAGTTCTCCATAACTTAGAAATCATTTCTAGAAATTCCACCTAGAAGTGTTCCAATTAGATTATTAGCCTATTTTTTAATATTTCCTAAGTCTAAACTTAGGAAAAGGGGTTGATTAATCAATAACAATTCAGAAAGGTGTGAATCATCTAGAAACTCACACAAATCGATCCAAAAATGATCTCAGCCATCGATTATGTTTTACTCTTGGTTGTTGGAGTCCCAAGTGGAGATTATAAGAAGAGGTCGATGGATAGATGGAGAACACACACTTATGATCGATTTCCTTATGCAGTTCAATTTTCCAGAGAGCAGCAACAATTGTCGAAAGAGTTTGAGCCAGAGAAGGAAGCAGAGACAGAGAGGGGCAAGGAGAGTGATCCAGAGGAAGTTTTTCGAATACAAAGAGGCAGCAACAAGTGACAGAAGTATTTCACGCAGAAGTTGTGCAAGGATTGTTCAGAAGCTTTAGCAGAACAGTTTGATTTAGCTGGAGAGGAAATCGATTCAGCTTCCAAAGGCCCGAAAAGTCACTTCCAATAGTAGAGACAAGTAGGACAGCTTGATCAGAGGCTGAACAGAGCCACACGTATGAGAGGCGGTGCAAGGATTGCATAAGGGTTTGGATGGCCATATTTTCTGGAAGAACCAGTGTCGGGATTGCTCGTGGAGTGAGAATTTTCTCTCTAATTACTTTTGTCAGATACTTGTTGATTGGATAGCCAGTTGGGCATCCATAGACTGTACTCAAATTATTTCAGTGCTGCTTAATAATAAAAGCCCTCAGTTGCTGCATTGGTTTTCCCAAGTTGCCTTTTTCCGGGGACTTTTGTCCAAAAATAACTGTCAAATAATAATACAAACCAGAGTAATGAGTTGTTTGCATCTTCCATGATGCTTTATTTCATCATGATTTATTACGAAGCCAGACACTTTAAACATCCAGGCATAGCAAGTGCAGAATACCCTCACTATTGAGTACTTTTTGTTCTTTTGATCTGAACCTAGGCCAGTTCTATAAATTCTCATGATTCAAAATTTACAGAAGTACCAAAACTCGTAGCCTCCAGCCATAATGATTATGAGAAAATATCTGCAAGCTTTATTAATGTGAGAAACCAGGAGTTAAAAAGGGTCTCCTTTGGCATCTTGCAACATTAGCATCTTAGAAAAAGATCAAGCTGGCTAGAGCTGGCTGCCATTCAATCCAGGGAGTTTCACCAAAAATTAAATGGGAAATCTGGGTTCTCACTACAAAATCAGAAATGCACCTTGGTAAAATATCATCAGATACAACAGCCATATCTCAGCACAAAAGCAGGATTAGGGTTCCATTAACTTTGAAAAAAGTGATTTGAAATGCAGTTGTTTTGGAAATCAGGGCTCATTGTTTTCAAGCAAATTTTGAAGGCATGGCAAGTAGGCTTCAGCCACCTTCCGTGGAATTATCAGAGCCTCAGCAAATGTTGGGACCTGTGAAGTATCAAATGATGCATTGGTTACGATCCCTGGGTTGAGAATGGAGGAGTTGTCTATAAAGGCCTTGACTGTTCGAATCACTTGTAGATGCAGATAGAAGAGAAGTATTAAATGTGGAATGAAATCCCATCAAAGGGATGTGCCAATCTAGTAAGAGATGGTTGGTATCCGTGGAAAGAGGTCTCTGACTCTCTAAAAACAGTCCTTTGTAAGAAGCAAAATGTAGCATACTCAAAACAGTTCATTTATTGAGTCGGAAAACCAATTCAAAGAAATCAGATGGAAGGAAGGCCCAATTAAGAGAAACAAGGCATGGCCTAATGGCAAATATAACTCGCTATAATGCTGTAAGAATAATGGTATGGCCTAACGGTATCATGTAGTAAGGAATTTGGAGCTTCTCATTGTTCATCAGCTTACACCAGTACCTACTTATTGCTAACTTTCAATGGTTTTAAGCAAGATTTTTGCAATTAACATCTATTGTTTTATTAATAACTTTACAACACAGGCTTGTCCCCAGCTCCATCAGGTCGAAGAGGGACTCGGTCACATACTTGCCCTCCACACCAGTGTTGTGAAAATCGCGATAAAATCGCGATTTTTTCCTTCTGCCGATCAAATCGTGATAAATATACGAAAAAATCGCCAGTATTTTTTTTTGCCAATTTCTACTGAGAAGATCGAATTTTATGAAAAAATCGCGATTTTTTAAGAAAAAATCTCCAAGGGTTGCAACAGCATAGTTTTATAACGTTTTTTTGGGTTTTTCATGCAATTTTTTTTTAAAGAAACAAATAATTTTTGAGTGGGGCAGCTTAATGATCAAGTCTAGGCCCTAGTATGGATATGCTATTCATGGTAATGTTAAATTCTTAAAGTAAAAGTGACATTCTCCTTAATCTTCATTTTCATCCTTTTACTTAAATTTTTAACATTACTATGAAATGACTCAAGATGTTTGAGAGTGGTTCCAGCGTCATTGGATTTCATATGGAGAAAGTAGAATTTTAGATTTCATTTAAAATCCAGCAGACTTATCAGTTTTTCAGGATTGGGAGATTGTAATGTTTTCAGGTGACACCACCTGCCCGGGCTACCCCTGCCACTAGTAGAGGACGTGGTCTACCTCCTATAGCTCCTACTTCTAGTTCTTCAACTTCTAGAGCACATCAGACTCCACTGCCATCTCCACCAACACAGGCACCAGCATCTACATCTAGAGGGAAAGGGAAAG
>APFE030941518.1:250186-263454 GCA_000404065.3 Pinus taeda
TGCATTTTCTCGCAAGAGGGGCAGAGGAAATCAATAGGATTAGACTTTCATTTTATTGTATATGACATTATGACATGATGAGATACATTATCATATTTTTTGTTGATATTTTGAAGTTGAGTTGGGACTCAGGAATCAGGACTTACTATTCAGGACATGATTCAATGTTATGTGTGATTTTAGCGTTAGAAATGATATTAAACATCTTATATATTAGTTTTTTTGTCATATTTATGTGTCAATGTATTTATTTTATGTTGTAGATGGTTTAGATATTAAAAAAATTGAAAAAAAATGAATATTTTTGTACCAAACGATTTTTTCCCTATTTTTTCCGATTTTTTCCCGATAAATCCGATTTTTTCCGATTTGTTCCCCGAGCGGATTTAATCCCAATCACGATTTTCACAACATTGCTCCACAGCCAAGAAGGGGAAAAATCTCTGCCTCTCCATTAAATCTTTAAATTAATTGATTTTGTATTTGAATTTAGAATATGCCTCAATTTTTACCAAAATATAAAAAAACCTCCCCAGTTTTCCTTGCATCTGAGGTTGTCTCCGTTTTCTAAATTAATAAATTTCACTTTTTAATCACTAAGGTAGTTGCTTCTAGACAATATATAATTGGAAACGTATATCCTTTTGTTGAATTGAAAATAAAGTCTCCCATATTTCAGTATGCTGACCATTTTCTCTGTTGTATCAAATGTTGCAAATGTTGTTTTAGAGACTACATCACTTACGGTCCAGAAATAAACTTAACAGAGATATCAGAAAATATCAGCAAGCATAAACCTGAACCTGAAAATTTCAGAAAATTAGACAGCCTGAATAACACAAAAAAATTCAAAAAAATTTGGGAGAAATTGGAGATATTTGCAGCACTGCTCCTATCCATTTCCTGGCTACTTTGCAGAGGAGACCTTTAAACGAGCAGTATATATAGATATATATACAGCATAAAGCATGAACTTTTAATCAGAGGATTTGTATGATTATATAAACAAAATCAAGTCTACCAGAAGTTGATATAAAGTGTGCAAAAGACAACCTTGCAAGGTCCCAAACCATGAGTCTTCTGTCAGCACCAGAAGAAGCTAATATTGTCTCATTCATCGGACTCCACTCTATTTGAAAGACTTGGTCCCTGAAATCCATAGAAAAGAAAAGCAACATAAACTCACTTGTATGCATAGGAACGAAAGCAACAAAAGAAAACGAAATACGTTGCAGGAATCAGGAGATGACAAATTTCAATAGCTTCTACGACATTTGCACTTATATCAACAAAAAATAAAGTATTCTGATTTAGCAACAAGCAGTACAAACACAGATGAGCTGAAAAGGGTGTTTCTTTCAAAGCAGACTCCCAGGATCAATTTGGGAGCCTAAGTCAACACCAACCGTCAAAACCAGTGACGGCTTGAAGATGTCATAAAAAATGAATAGACCAATATAGCACGTAAGAACAGATAATATCCAATTATAACTGAAACAGCATAATTTCCCCAAATTTCCCCATAGACCAGAAATGATACAGAAACAGGGGGAAGATGACTAGTCCCTAGGAAACATTATGTAGCCATTTTTCATAAGATAAAAACCGTTTCCCTTCTGTGTAATGGATGGGCCCCACATTGCACCAAACATTATGTAAGCATGTTTCATAAGAGAAAAACAGTTTCCCCTTGTGTAGTGGATGGGCCCCACATTGGATTCAACTTGAAGAGTATTTCGTGTATACATTATAAGAGGAAACGTAACTTTTGTTTCACCATCCCAAAAATGATAAACATGATTTTCAAGAACAGAAGAAGCCGTAAGAACTGATTTATGCCTAGAATTCCATACAGCGTCACTACCTGACCAGAATTTCCCCATACAGCGTCACTACCTGACCAGAATTTCCTACGGGACCAAACAGGTACAATGATTTGAACAATCTCCACAAAAGTCCACTTAATATACCGAATTAATATAAATATCAATATATAGTACTGTACCAACAGCAACAACAATATAAGTGATCGATAATTAATATCATGAATAGATCAATATTAAAGTATTCCGATGGCCCTTAGCGCTAATTTTACTCCATTATCCCAGTTGATCCTTAAGGAGAAAGCATGGAATATCTTATTGTTGCTTGATTGCTTGGCAAGATATTTGTTTCTAATTATCGATCACTCTTTCGTGGAAGAAACTTAACAATGAGGTCAAGAGAAATACCAAAAGAAAAACAAAAGAAAATTGTCAGCGTGATCTATTGAAGGTAGTGTTGACATTTCAAGGGCAACTACATCACCTATGAGATAACTCTATGATCGTATATCCAATGTTACATTTATCATTATTGGTAACTTAGCGCCAACCATGTGAAATTTAAATTATTGGCAGTACTGTTAAAAATATCAGAAATTGTCAAAAATTACAAGGAAATTTTAAAAAATACAAAAATAATCATTTTTTCAATAACTTCTAAAGTAACATCAACATTAAAAAACACATTGCTACATAAATATGAAAATAAAATTGATATATAAGTTGTATAAGATGTTAGGTGGTACATCAGCTATTGATACTGAAATATGATATTTGTCCTCAGTCAGATGATATGATAGAATAATACAAAATCACACCAAAACAAATATAAATGTATCTCATGAGATGAATCATAGTAATGAAAACAATGTATTTCCTCTTTTTTGCTTAATGGAAAATGGTCACAAAATTCTCAGCAATGTTATCAGAACCAGACCAAAAGATTGGTAGACCAAAAAATACATAAAATATTCAAATTTGAAAAAAAATATATATAATTCATGTGCATCTATATAAATCCAAAATATTATACACAAATATGCAAAATTTCTCATGTATATTGCAAGGGTGTGTATAACCAAATCACCACCGAGCGCAATCCATCTTTGAATCAAAATAGATCAACAAAGAGACACTAAATGACTTCTAAAGTCCAACAAAAAAACAATCACGCTATGGCAAATATCTACATAACATCAAATCCATTGCCTATGTTGGGATCCTCCTCATCAAGTTCACCCTCTAAGCATTAAAATAAGATAGAAAAAGCTTAACATGCTGGATCAATGATTTTGCTTAAGTGTACATTTTTACTAGGGTCATGACTGAGTAGTCCAATAGTCAATGCCACCAACATCAGGGTGCATATAGGGCTTGGTGTGCATGATTAAATGTCAGTTCCATACACTCATATATCACAGAACCCAATAGAACCGTTGCAATCTTGTCAATCCTGAAATCCTGAAAACTATTAAGTCTGCTGTATTTTGAATGGGATCTAAATTTATGCTTTCTCCATATGAAAGATAAAGGAGAAATGTTTAAGAATTTAATATTATCATTAACTACTAGGGTATGTATCTCATGAGATGAATCATGGAAAACGAAAATAGTAGATTTCTCTTTATTTATGTGATGGGAAATAGTCACAATATCCTCACAGCTCAATCCCCTAGCTCACTTTTAAAAATGAGGGTTAATAGAGTGAAAATTGGGTTATAACGTGAACCTGACAGAAACAAAACAATAATTTCCAAGTTATCGTGATAATTTCAAAAGGCCAAATTATTGTGATAAAGGTTGCCGATATTATTGCCTAGGTTGGTTTTGGCAATATTATCGCGACAATTCTAATATCATCATGATAAGTACAACATTGGGTATATCAGCTCCTATGCATTACACCTCAAATTATATGTGCATTCGCAAACAATACTTCATGGTGATCCTTTTTCCAATTGATGTGCTATGATTTCATGTGTGTATTTCTTAATGGTTTCTTGACTTGTTGTGAAAGTAATAAAATTTTTATATGATCTAATCGCATGTCTTAACAATAAAGAATTTATTATTATGTCTTGTGTACCATGGGGGCACATAATTGCCCTTAATAAGTGTTGTCTTGACTTAGGCCAAATCGTATTACTGGTGTAGTAGAGTAGCATACCACATATCTTAACCATACTTAACATTTTCCATCATTTCCCTTTCATTACCATCCCATTTATAAAAAGATATTATACCACTTATATTTGACTTATCAAATGTTACCTAGCAGAGTCTAAAGGAAAAAATTAAAGAACAATGTTACCCCAAAAAAGCTAAAGTTAAAGAGGATGTAATGCTAAAAAATGAAGAAATATAGAGGCTAGAACTATGCCACCTCATTAAAAGGGCCCAGTCCTAAGGTTGTTGAGAAATCAGGATGCTTGTAGATTAGGGTAGATTTCTCTTAACTTGATAATTACTTGTGAATGTTTCTTGGCTTCTTATTAAATTTATATTATCTTCATCAAGCAATTACCAAAATGTACAAAACATAAAGATCACAAGAGACAACGAACACAAGAAATTAGGCTCCAAGCCAGGGAAAAACCCCACAAGCAAGAAAACCCAAGAAAACCATATTCTTATAATATCAGATCAAAGTGAGATATCAAAGATCCAAGACCAAGACCAAGATTGTCACAAGACCTAAGTCAACTCTCCTCCAATCCATGTCCAACAAATCATAGTCAATAGAAGTCAACGTTGGTCAAATCTCAAAATTTGGTCATTCCTGAAATTGCAACCCTGCAATATCATAGAAATTGCCTCAGAAAAATTTTGTGTGAACATAATTAGGGCAGAAATCAACTTTTTTTCTCTTTCCTTTGACTGCCCTCTCTCTCCTTTGACTTTGATTGGTTATCTTCTTCATCTTGGCACAAAAATTGATGTGATGGATGGATGATCAAATGAGGTTGAATTGCCTTGTATATATACATGTCTAGGAGGTCAAAAAGTTTCCTCTTTAGGCCAACTTAACTACTAGGTATATTGTGATTTCTAAGGCCCATTCAAAGGAAAGGCTCAAATTAAGACTCAGTGCTTCAAGAGAAGCAAAAAGGACTCTCCAAGAAAGACCTATGAGGAGCCCTAGACCTACAAGTAATGATATCTAATGATGGCAAGGAGGCCTAAGGTCAGGGCTCCAAAGATATTTAGGAATACTCAAGAAGCTTTGTATGATGCTTATGTGCTTCTTAATAAGCTCTAGCTATCCTTGAGAAACCTAGAATGGGACCACACAAGACCTAGGGTTTATGTGTAATTGTGGGAGAAGACCCTTCAAAGTGCTTTATAGGTCAAGGTGGGATGAGAGAAAGGATTTAAATGATTTATTCCACCAAATAGTATGTGCACAAACCCTTAATAAAGCCAAAACACCTAAACATTCAAGATGAGTTTCAAAGTTGGATCTAGGGCTTGAGATTTCTCGAGAATGAATCATGGGAATTGCATGAAACCTGGACGATCACTAGAGGAGACACCAATGCAGTAGCATATTGAAGCGGGTTCAAAAAATAGTCCCTCTAATGAATTTCGCAGGAAGCCCTAGCTAGGCCGTTTAGGTTTGGAGGCTGAAAAATTTGGAGAAAAATATAGGGGAAGAAGGGGTGATCACCAAATTTACTCAAATCAGTGACTTATCCTTGGGCTATCGAGTCTATGTGAATCAAAATTTGGCCGAAATTGTCTTCAAGGAGGCTGAAAATGATGCCCTAGCAAACACTCTGGCATTTAGCCACCCAAGTTTTATGGATTTTCATGGAAGAAAAACAAGTTTTACTCCACTAGGAACGTTCATCCACTTGTTATCAATGAGTAATATGCACAAATTTGCAATCTAACAATCTTTTTTATAATGATATTCAATAATTAGGGCATAAATGAAAGTAGTTACAAAATTTCCACATTAGACATTTTTCATGCAAAAATCTTCAACAAGATTACTTACAAGACAACAAGGGATATATCCAAATCCAAGATCAGAAAGATGGCTCCAAGAGAGAACGCAATTTCAGCTCCAAAGATGTCGAAATGCATCAAGAGATATCCAATACATTATTGATTTTTGGTAGCATCAGATGTGCTCTAAGTCTCAAAATTTGCAAGGAGGCTTAGACGCATGCATTCTCCAATACACATAAATCGTTTTGGGAAATTCCACCTGGATACAGTTTTATTAAAATAACTTATTATTTTTAATGGGTTCCTAATTCTAAACTTAGGAAATTAAAATAATTAATGGGTATTAATCTATACTATGGGTGAAACTTCTAGAAGAAGACGAGGATCAAGCCACAATGATCTAAGCCATTGATTAGAAGTTAATCTGGGTCGTTGGTTGTCCAACAGAAAGATATAAGAAGATGCTTGAAGGGCACTTGGAGAACATCATCGAGGTGAAGATCAAAAGATCGATTGTCTGAAGTAGAGCAGCTATCGAAAAGAATTTCGAAGTGATCTTTTGCAGTGAGGGGCAGGGATAGTTCTGTTTGGAGATTTCTCCTGATCTGGGAATACTCAGCAGAGGAGGCGGAGAGAGATCCAGCGGAGGCAACACAGAGCAAGAAAGGCTGACGCAGGGCCATGCAAAGGCAGCGCAGAAGCCCAGAGGGAATCCATAAATCTGCTAGATATATCGATTTTTGGCGCCGGAAGCCGAGGTGTGAGACCAGGAGGGAAGAAGTCGAAATCTCAGAGCAAAATCGATCAGCCGAGAATAGTGACGCAGACCCCAGTAGTTGTGATGCAGAGCCTACACAGTGATTGAGTAGAGATTGCAAGCAGGCAGCCAAGGGTTGTCCATTCAGTGTCAGGATCAGCTAGGATTTCCAATGATAGTGTGTGGTAATCTCAGTGATCCCTCTGCCAGTACTATTCTCTATACTGGACCAAGAAGGCATCTAGAGATTGTATTCAGAAATTGATATTGCTCAATAATAAAACCCTCAGCTGCTACACCGGTTTTCCCACACTTGGCTTTTCCGGAGACATCTGTCCAAAAATAATTGTGTAGATGTGTTGCGTATTTCTTTCTTGTTCAGTTTTTGGTTTCCGATGTGTTGTCTATATCTCACTTGGGTTTTTTTTCAGATTCAAGTATTACATCTATGTCATTTAGATAAGCAATCTCATCTACCATCTCTAAAATAGCCACTTATGCTCTATAACTCTATTTGTTCCAAACATTCTTGATAAATACATTTTAACTCAAGCGACATCCTAATCCAATCAATAATTTATTTCACTTTAAGAGCAATTTTTCCCTAACCACTTGTGTTATTTTCCTGACGCTTTGTTGCATTGAGTTATCTTTACATGCTTCATTGAATCATTGTTGTAATTGTGCTTCCATGCTCTAAGTTTTTATCGTAAATTTATCATAAGTGGATTGGTGTACCTTACATCTCTATTTGAAGCATCTTGATTCAATTATATCTCATTGAAGCTTTTGCACTAACATTTGCATCATCATTTGCATATTAGATTTAACCTTGCATCCTTAAAACTTACCGCCAAGCATAAGCTTAGTTAATAGAAAGTTTAGGACAACCTTCTCCACTATTCAATTTAAGAAACTTGCCGTTAAACAACGATTAAAATAGGTGACCTTGCAGTTCTCTTGTGGCCCAATCCCTTGTAGGAATGGAGGCACTTGGGTAGCTAGAAGCCCTAGGTAGGTATTGTTAAGGAGGCCATAGCCTCCTTCCCCAACACTTCTTCCAACAACCTTGTTCTAAGACAAGTTTTGACAATTGAGGAAGCAACATTTCACCATAGCCTAGGCATATAAATTAAAATCAACTAACACTCTTGCATTACACATAGATTAGTCTTGCATTCATTCATTCTAACATTGTCTTTCAATTGGTTATTTGTAATTGGAATTGTGCGCTAATTCTATACTTCCAAGCTTTACATCCTTGTGCTTATCAATTTCATCCTTATTGTCTCTTGAATGTTATACCATTATTAAGTAATTCTATTGTGAGGTATGTTACCCACCATTTTGTGTGTAATATTTCTAGGCCGAAAAAAATTCTCCAAGATGGTCCTCAGCTGGTAGCCCCTTGCAATCACCAGCTAGCTCATTGTGCCATTTCTTTGCCACCTGAGCCAGCCATGTGGTTCCTCGTCCATCTGCCATGATCGTATGTTTGAAGGTGGGCCTCCTGAACCTAAAGGTTTGCCTTATCATTTGAAAATTGAGTATTGTAGTTTGCTTATCATGGACACTTCTGGGCATGGATTAATGGGGAATTACAACAGAAAGAATGAACTAGGTCTATGCTCTTGTCCCCTAGACCCCTTTTGGGTAATAACCTTGGATTCTAGTACCATGGGATCTCTTTTACGGACCATTTGGCTCTAGGGATGGTATTGCATGGGAAACCCTGATTTTGGTTGTGTGGTCCCTCTCCCTTATTCGCTTATTTTACCCTCTTTCCACTCATTATTACCCCATTCATCATTTCTCCCACCTGGGTCCACATTCCTCCACTAGGTCCACATAGGGTTACCTATTGATTTGGGGTAGCATCGGACGTGCTCTAGCCATGAAAATTGGTGGAGAGGCTAAAGCACATGAAATCCCCAAGACCCATAAATGGTTTGGAAAAATACTAGCCGGTTTAAGAAATATTAAAATAATTAATATTTTTAATGGAGTTCCTAAGTCTAAACTTAGGAAAAATAAAATATTAATGGGTATTAATATAAAACTGAGTTAGAATGTTCCAAAAGTCATGGATCAAGCCAGATCTAATCTTAGTCGTTAATTAGAGATTTAATCTCGATAGTTGATGGACCAACAAGAAAAGTATAACAGCAGGCTTGAGGGTCAGTTGGAGAACACACCAAAATGATCAGTCATTCTATTCTCTAGAGTGGGGTTTGCTAAGAGAGATTGAATCAATGATCAGCAGCGAGGGGCAGTGAACACATAGCAAAGAGGCAGAGTTGGTACCAGAGAGATAGCACAGAGCCGAGAGAGGTTGACGCAAAGGCAGTTTGGGGCTACATAGAGGCAGCTAGGAGTTGCGCAGAGCCAGGAGAGACCAGCGTGTGTGACGTAGAGGATCTAAGGGCTGACGCAGAAGCTCCAGAAGCTGACGCAGAGGCTAGCAGAACTGACGCAGGGCCAAGAGGCAGCACTGGGAGATTTTCGCGGGGCAGACTGGGTGTTGGTGAGCCGGAAAGGGTGACACAGTCACTATCAGAGTGATGTAGAACAATGGAAGCTACAATTGTTGGTGTGGATCATTCATCCGGTGATTAATTACCAAGGGCATTCTCTGTTGGGTGAGCAATTTCTGGCACCCTAGTTATATTCTGAAAACTGCATAATAATAAAACCCTCCGAATAGCTACATTGGTTTTCCCGCATTGGGTTTTCCGGGGACATTGGTCCAAAAATAACGGTGTCACTTGTGTGCTTGTTTTCTTTCAATTGATGATCTGTAGATGTTGATATTGTACTTGTGTTTATTTTCAATATTTACATGGTAAATAACTTGTTAAGTAATTAAACAAGTAGGAAGAAATACACTAGATAGTATAGGAAGAATTTCTAACGGGTTAAACTTAGAAATTCCAACATGATATCAGAGCATGGTTGCAGATCACAGGATAACTAAAGGCATCAGCTAGCAAAGCATAGCAACAGATTCAATTGTCGCGAGTGACAGAGTTCATCCATGCAGAAGGCGACAGAGGAAGGAGTGACGTAGAGAGACTGTGTCATCATTCTAGGCCAAGAAAAAGGCAATGCAGAGGCTAAGGGAGGAAGAATCAGCCTTGCGCAAAACCACGCAGAAGCCAGGAGGGCTGACGCGGTTGGCTAGGGGAACTAATTTGCTAGTGTCGGGATTGCGTAAAGCCAAGCAGCTCAATCCTTCAGTTGCTAGGGCATAGGAGGTTGTGAGTAATTTGTGGAGCGAAGCTGGTGGGGTACTGTGGTCAAAACAGTACCTAATAGGGCAAGACCAAGGTGGAGAGATTTCCAGAAGGGAAATCGAGACTCAAAGGGAGTTGAACAGAGGACTTCAAGACAGGAAGTTGAGAGACTTAGCAGGAGGACAACAGAGGACTTCCAAGAGGGAAGTAGAGAGACTAAGAGATCAAGATAGGTTGGATGAAGCATCCAACTTCGTGGACTGGAAGGCCAGGATCTTATCCATTTTAGGCAGATATCGCATCAAGAACTTCGCCATAAAAACAATAGTGATCCCAATTGACCCAACTGAAAATGAGAAGTACGAGGAGGCAATGGCCAAGGCGAAGTGCATCATCCTTGATGAGGTCAAGGATCATGTGGTGTTGCATATTGCCGAGAAGGACACGGCAAATGATATGTCGAATGCCCTGAAGAAATTGTACCAGCATACTTCCATGCAGAGGAAGATGTTACTTGAAAATCAGTTGCAGTAATACCAAATGCAGAAGGGAGAGAAGATAGATGTCTTCCTCGATCAATTGAAGGAGATCCATGACCAGCTAACTTCCATAGGGGCCACGTACGATCAAGAATTGGTGGTGAGGACCGCATTGAATGTCGTCTCAAAGGATTGGGAGGAATTTGTCCAAAGCATATAGGGCAAGACGAGCCTTCCGAATTGGGAGGAACTGTCGACGACTCTTCATCAAGAAGAGATTAGACGGGTGACCAAGGCGGGGAATAACGGTAAAGGGGTCAGAATCAAGGAGGAAGAAGAGGATGCGGCTCTAGCATCTGCAGGAAAGCAGGAGAAGAGAAAGAAGAAGGACCTCTCCAAGGTCAAGTGCTTCCATTATGGGGAACTGGGTCATTTTGCTAACCAGTGTCCTAGGAAGAGAAGTAAGGGAGAGGCTTCTGAGACCAAGGCAGCGCCAGCGAGGGCAAAGATAGAAGCCGAGGAGGATGACGATTGTGCCATGAGTGCTCATCTACCACTTGAGAAGAAGTGGGGAGACATCGAATTGTAGTCAAACGGACTACAGGCAATAAGGGGCAGGATCCTTGAGGTACCCAACCTCTTGGATTATACCTTTGCTACAAGAGCCCCGGAGAGGAATAGCAGGACTGGTAGATGTCGATAGAGACGGATGCAGATGGAGTTGCAAAGAGTGCTACCGTGCAAGAGTCTGGCAGGCTAACAGACTACAACAATGCGAGAGGCACAGGAATGTTGCACCAGTGTAGGATGGCACAGAGAGGTGTGCAACGATGCGAGATGCAGGGGGTTGTTGCAGCAGCGCAGAGATCAGTAGAGGGAGCACTTGTTAGCGACAGAGGGAGCTTCAGCATCGAGAGTGTCTCTAGCCTAACAAGGATGTCAGATTTGGGTGGATCAATTACTTACTTCTCAGTAACTGAGTTGCAGTGCAGTAGTTAGCAGTAGCAGTGCTATGGGCAGCACGATGCAGCATGATGAGAGGGTGATGCAGTGCAAATGCAGTGCTGGGAGTATGGACCAGCAGCAGCACAGATGCAGAGGCAGCTGCAGTATAGGATGCAGCAGTGCAGAAGATGTTGGGCAAGGAGACCTAGCATCAACACAGAGACCGGTGCTGGATAATCAGGGTAATACTTAGTGTAGAGTATTACTAGAGCACAGTCCTCGATAAGATGGAGTGTTGATTTGGGGTAGCATCGGATGTGCTCTAGCCATGAAAATTGGTGGAGAGGCTAAAGCGAATGAGATCTACAAGACCCATAAATGGTTTGGGCAAATTCTAACTGGTTTGGGAGATATTAAAATAATTAATATTTTTAATGGAGTTCCTAAGTCTAAACTTAGGAAAAATAAAATATTAATGGATATTAATATAAAATTGGATTAGAATGTTCCAAAAGTCACGGATCAAGCCAAATCTAATCTTAGCCGTTGATTAGAGATTTAATCTCGGTTATTGATGGACCAACTCGAAAACTATAAGAAGAGGCTTGAGGGTCAGTTGGAGAACACACCAGAATGATCAGTGATTCTATTCTCTAGAGCGGAGTTTGCTAAGAGAGATAGAATCAGTGATCAGCAGTGAGGGGCAGTGAATACATAGCAGAGAGGCAAAGTTGGTACCAGAGAGGCAGAGTTGGTACCAGAGAGACAACGCAAAACCCAAAGAGGTTGACGCAGAGGCAGTTGGGGGCTACGCAGGGGCAACTAGGAGTTGCGTAGAGCTAGGAGAGGCTAGCTTGTGTGACATAGAGGGTCTAAGCGCTAACGCAGAGGCTAGCAGAGTTGACGCAGGGCCAAGTGGCAGCACTGGGAGATTTTCGTGGGACATACTGGGTGTTGGTGAGCAGGGAAGGGTGACGCAGTCCCTATCAGAGTGACGCAGAGCAGTGGAAGCTGAAATTGTTGTTATGGGATCGTTCATCCAGTGATTGATCAGCCAGAATATCTGTCTCCGATGAGAGGTACTACTGCCAAGGGCATTCGCTATTGGGTGAGCCATTTCTGGCACCCTAGTTGTATTCTGAAAATTGCATAATAATAAAACCCAATGTTTTAAGACTCCGACTCCGACTCCGACTCGGCCGAGCAATGACTCCGACTCCGACTCCGAAACGGTAATGACTCGGCCGACTCGTTTTCAATGACTCGGTCATTGTAAAAAAAACATAATATTTAGTTTTTTTGAAAAAAAAACTAAATTTGAAATTTTAACATAATTTAAAGATTATTCATGTTTCCAAACACACAGCATTATAATATAGATGGAAGACAACATATGATCAAAGTAGGCTCATGAACCAATCATTATATCAAAATGGTACCCAATGGCAATACATAGTCAACTGTCATACATGATCAAAGACTCAAAACAAAAAACACATAACCAAGGAGGCTAGAAATGGCCTCTACAAGACTACAAGTCTACAACAAAAGTACTACTGGCTATAGCTACTCCCAGAGGAGCCAAGATCATGTCGATCAATCTCTGGATCATCATCATCATCAGAGTCAGAGCCCCCTGCCCATGGCTCCTCCTCATCATCATCATCTCCAACTGCAACTGTAGATGTGGTACCACTAGCAGGCTGTGCAACTGCAGTAAATGCACGTTGAGATAGAGTAGCTATGCGGTTGCGCTTCTGTCGTGGCTCAGGCTGAGAAGAGGAAGCACCTACAATTGGAGTCCTTGTTGGCTGTGAAACTGAGGCTGGTGGATCTGCATTCAACTGAACGGGCTGAACTTCAGCTGATGTCTCCAAATCGAAATCTAAACCAAGATCCTCATCAGGATCAAACTTTGCTGGACAACTCTCCACTACCCAATCTAACGTTGGATCAATGTCTTCCAACACAATGGGATCTGAATCAGGTCTTTTGTTCAGCAAATGGTTTCGTCTGAGCCGAAGGTTGTACTGGACATAAACTAGATCATTTAACCGTTTTTTATCCAAACGGTTTC